>JAPQNM010000002.1:23342102-23344602 GCA_029783475.1 Metacarcinus magister | reverse complement strand
TCAAGATATTACAGTAACCTTTGCGCAAAATTCAGGTCGTAGCGCCACTGAGAAAGTACTGCGGGGCTCACTTCTTCGTTTTGATACAGGAAGACATGAAACTTTTTAAAAACACACCGATAAACCTAGTAGTAGTAGTAGTAGTAGTAGTAGTAGTAGTAGTAGTAGTAGTAGTAGTAGTAGTAGTAGTAGTAGTAGTAGTATAGTAGTAGTAGTAGTAGTAGTAGTAGTAGTAATAGTAAATCCTTCCAAGATACGATAGAAAAAATTATATCAACATATATCTTATCTATATATAATCGAATTCTTGATCTTAGGAAATAAATAAGATTAGAAAATCAATCCTGCATATTACCGATACATTGAAAATAAAAATAAACCAGCTTACGTTATCAAAATATAGATTCCTTATCAGTAAGTATAGTAGATAGTAGAGCTCTCTCTCTCTCTTTTTCTCTTTCTCTCTTTTTTTTTCTTCTCTCCCTCTCTCTTCCTTTCTCAAATACTACTGCTACTACTACTACTACTACTATTTATCGATCTATCTATGCTGTCTTCCTAATCCAGCTCTTCTGCAAGTGTCTATTCTCTTCAACACACACACACACACACACACACACACACACACACACACACACACACACACACACACACACACACACACACACACACACACACATACACACACACACACACACACCACACACACACACACACATAAATAAATCCCACGGCCATCAATCCACCACCATAACACTTAACCACCACCACAACTGCACCACCACCACCACCACCACCACCACAGCCGCCGCCGCCACAAAGCTCTGCCGACCACCCGCCGTCAATCACTAAAAAATAGGGATAATAAACTGCAGTAAATCACGCGTGGAGAGCAAAAAAATTAATCCCGACCCTCCTTCACTTAGTCTCTCTCTCTCTCTTTCTCTCTCGACAGCCGGGCGGTGGGTGTCGGACATGCCTGTGAGGAGAGATTGCGATCAGCTGATTCTTGTTTACATCGTGGGTGACAAGACTCTGACGGAGAAGAGTGTGAGGGGGGGGGGAGAGGAGGAGGAGGAGGAGGAGGAGGAGGAGGAGGAGGAGGGGAGGAGGAGGAGGAGGAGGAGGAGGAGGAGGAGGAGGAGGAGGAGGAGGGTGTGGGGGAAAAAAAATTGTAGAAAGTGAGATGAGTATATGGATTTGGTATGAAATAGAGAGAGAGAGAGAGAGAGAGAGAGAGAGAGAGAGAGAGAGAGAGAGAGAGAGAGAGAGAGAGAGAGAGAGAGAGAGAGAGAGAGAGAGAGAGAGAGAGAGAGAGAGGCGGGGAAGCATAATTAGAGGCTTATATCCATTCAATTTGAGAATTTTCAGTCTTTTGATATACCCTACGATCTTGTTCTTGTTCTCTCTCTCTCTCTCTCTCTCTCTCTCTCTTTCTCTTTCTCTCACTCTCTCTCTCTCTCTCTCTCTCTCTCTCTCTCTCTCTCTCTCTCTCTCTCTCTCTCTCTCTGTTTACGAGTGGCAGTGCGGCCATTCTTCAGATAAAGAGGTCACGAATATTTTTTATAGTGGTGAGGCAGCTTCACACACACACACACACACACACACCACACACAAGAAGAGGAAGGCAACATGGATGGCAAACACCGCTGCCTTGCTCTGTGTGTGTGTGTGTGTGTGTGTGTGTGTGTGTGTGTGTGTGTGTGTGTGTGTGTGTGTGTGTGTGTGTGTGTACTCCTTTTCCCTCTCTGTCATGTGGAAAGCAGCCGTGTGGGTGGGTGGGTGGGTGGGTGGGTGGGTGGGTATAGGGTCACGCCGGGCCCAGAGGACGGTCAGGGCAGCAGCAGCAGGACCGTAAAATTGTGAGCAACTGGAACTAAATTTTCATTCCATTCCAATTATCTTCCCTAATTTATACCCATCTTAACGCTAATCACTGACGACAAACTTATATTTCTTTTTTTTACTTAATTTAATATAATCACAATTCTTTTTTGTTTCGCCTCCTGAGAATCACATTTACCGGCAATAAGAGGGAGGGGGGAAGAAGGCTAGAGAGACACGGTTCCATGATAAAATAGAGGCAATCTTTGAGGAGGAAATTGTTGCAGCAAGTCCCAAGGAACAAATGGTGGAGTTAAGTGGCTGTCTGATACCGGCTTTACACCTACGTACCCATCAGCATCCGTATCCGATCTGTAACTCCACTATAACCTACGAGTGTGTTCTCTAAAGCTTCCCTACGTTCACCTACAGTGTGTTCTTTGCCGTCTGTACCTCGCTAGCTGTATACAAATTCTTATAGTTAGTACCTCTCCTTTACTTTTTTGTCTCTTCATTCTACTTATTCCAGCTTCGTGTTTACTCCTTCCCTTCGCCACTGTTTTCTTTGTTTCTTCTCTATACATCCTATCTTCTAACCCTGCTTCTATTCCCTAACCAGCTAGTCATGTGATAAAACTGCTTCCTCCTCCTCCTCCTCCTCCTCCTCCTCCTCCTC
>JAPQNM010000002.1:23327102-23334602 GCA_029783475.1 Metacarcinus magister | reverse complement strand
CCTCTCTCCCCTCCTTCCCCTCCTCACCATCGGCGCTATCGGGTGTGATCGGGAGCGCCCTGGACCACCGATATGTTTTATTAGCTTTTAATAGCGAGCATAATCGGTGTGTCTGTTGGTTGGTCCACCGAAGAGTGTTTTTTGCGATAAGACGATACCTGGAGCGAGGAGGGAGGGAGGGAGGGAAGAAGGAGGGAGGGAGGGAGGAGGGGATGAAGGGATGGGGATGGGACGGGTGTGAGTGAATTAGTGGGGTAGCGAGCCAGGTGGAATGATGAGGATGTGTGAGAGGAATGAGTAGTGTGAGGCAATGTTACATGGGGGCAGGATTTTTTTTCTTTCTTTTCTCTCATGGGTAAATAGTGTTTTCATCAGCACACCTCGATGCTCTGTTGGTTTGGCGTGTGTGTGTGTGTGTGTGTGTGTGTGTGTGTGTGTGTGTGTGTGTGTGTGTGTGTGTGTGTGTGTGTGTGTGTGTGTGTGAGTTGTAAGATGAATAATAGTAATAATAATAATAATAATAATAATAATAGATATCAACATTGCTCAGGCCGATATATCAACAATGAACAAAAAAATAAAGTTAAGAATCACAATATATAAAAGTTGTAAATACACATAGACATTATAATCTTTATACATGCAGATAAAACAAAAACGGAAAACATACAACATATAACCAAGTTCTGATTCGGCCTTGTTTACCTACAGCACTACATAACACTACATACCCACACACACATACATACATATCCTCTACAGCCACTACAGCTACCTCATGCATACTACAAGGAACATCATCCAACGTGGTATGAATATGTAGCCTTACAATAGTGTGGTTTCAGTGAATTAGTCATCGGGTTGCATAACTATAGACCATATAGTTCTGCTAGGGTCAACGAGAGCGCGCTACTCCTCTCACCCAGGAGCTGCCGTGAGCCAGGATTGAACTCGCAACATATTTCCTTCACCTAGTACTATATAACGTCACTACACATGCATTGATCCACCTTCACCCTTCCATCTTCACCTCACACCATTTTTACCTCCTACCACTTCACTCTTCGCTTCCCTACCAACACCACCACCACCACCACCACCACCCTTCCCTTTTCACTAACTTGTACTTGCGTCATCCATCTTCCCCTCACCGCCGTCCACCATAACTCTCACCTAAAGATGTGATGATTAGGATGGAATAGAGATTGAATAGAGGAAAAAATAGAGATAAAAAAGAGAAAGAGAGAGAGAAGGAGAAAGTAAGAGAAAGAGAGAGAAAGAGATCTAAGTAATTAATCTCAAGACAGCGCAGGACAAACTAAGGACGTCCATCTCACGCTATCTATCGGGTGGTGGCGGTGGTGGTGGTGGTGGTGGTGGTGATTTGGATTCTCACTTAGGGTGTTGCATTGTTTTTTCTATCATTTGCGGTGTTATTGCAATCTCTCTCTCTCTCTCTCTCTCTCTCTCTCTCTCTCTCTCTCTCTCTCTCTCTCTCTCTCTCTCATTCTCTCCTTAACTCTTTAAACCTCCCTTCTTTTCACCTCGGCTTTCCCTTCACGTCTGTCCGTCAGCACTTTCCCTCCTCCGTCGTGGTTACCTGGACATAACTCCTCCAGCTAATCACTTGCGGGAACACGGGAGACACAGGTGAGACGCCCATTCATCACCTGGACAAGGGGTGGGAGGGAGGGAAGGAGGGAGGGAAGGGAGGGAGGGAGGAAAGGTTTGAGAGACGAGTGAAGGGAGGGAAAGTGATGGTGAGTATGCAAAGGGGAACATGTATAGAGGAGGATAAAGTGATGGAAAGGAAGGGAAGGGAAGGGAAGGGAAGGGAAGGGAAGGGTAAGGAAGGGAAGGGTAAGGAAGGGATGAGTAGGGAAGGGAAGGGAAGGGCAGGGAAGGGGAGGGGATATTCATGATGGCTAGCTAAGGAGGATATGATGGAAGGAGGAAATAGCAGTGAAGTGAGTAAATAAGGGAACAACCTCTTATGTAAACTAGGGAAGGACAAGTAAATAATTCTGTAATAGACGGTAAATATGTGGAAAATTGAATACTTTTACCTTTTTTTTTTTTACTTCAGTCAAATTATAGATACGAATAGAGGGAATAAAACAACAACAACAACAATAATGAAAATAACATTAACAAGTATAATAATAATGATGATGATGATGATGATGATAATAATAATAGGTTCAACTATATACACACATATCAACACAAAATCAAACACACACACACACACACACACACACACACACACACACACACCCTATTGCATAAAACACCTGCCTAACAAGATGCGCACGACTTGACGGCAAAACAAACAAATATATAAGAAGAAAAAAAAAATAATAGAGAAATAAACAAATAGATAAATAAAACAACAAAAAAAAAAGAAACCCACTCCCTCACAAAAAAAAAAAAATATAAATAAAACATCATTCCGTATTTTACCCTACAAGGCAAAATTAAATAAATAAAAAAAAAGAAAAACCGCTGGAAAAATAATTTGATGGTCTCCTCCCAAATAACAACAATAGGTAAGGATGAAGTCAACACCACCACGCTATTTACGGAACCGCGCGCCCAAAATAAGAGGCGACCCCGCTCCCCAACGTGAAAAATGACTAATATATAAAAATAACTGCATCTTTTGGGTGGATATTTGGCTGCCCTATACAAGGATAAACAGATTACAGGGCGGCGGGGGGGCGGCGGGGGAGGCTGGGGCGAGGGGGGGGAGGAGGGGGAGGAGGGGACAAGTGGAAGGAAGACAGTAAAAGATAAACTAAATGCAAAGGTGAACGAATAGGGTCGTGTGTGTGTGTGTGTGTGTGTGTGTGTGTGTGTGTGTGTGTGTGTGTGTGTGTGTGTGTGTGTGTGTGTGTGTGTGTGTGATGAAGAAGAGGAAGAGTAGAAAGAAAAGGAGGAAAATGATGATATAGGTAAAAGAAAGGAAGTTAGAGGTGGAAGAAGAGGAGGAGGAGGAGGAGGAGGAGGAGGAGGAGGAGGAGGAGGAGGAGGAGGAGGAGGAGGAGGAGGAGGGATGGAAGAGAAATAAGAAACAGAATGAAGGATGTGAGGAAGAAGGAGAACAGAAGGGAATTTCATAGTGTTTATAAAATTTGTCCATACTTTACATATAAAAAAAAGACTATGTAAGGGATCAGCGACAGAAAAAAAGTATATGGAAAGTGATAACTAATAGACTAACTAAAAAATATATATAAAAAAAAGTCCCCCAAATGTAAGGTGATTGTGATTTTTTATTTTATTTTGAAACGGTGAATACAAACAAATATTCACTAAAGAAAAACATAAATAGGTATCCCCAGAAAACAAAGATTAGAGACACTTCATTATTAACCAAAAAAAAATAAATTAAGTATACAAATAATTCAGCATATTGTCTTCCTTCAAGCCAACCTTCATGTTCAGGTGATAAAAGAAAATATAAAAGAAAGAAAAAGAATAGAAATAAATACCTTACTCATATACTATAACATTCAATTAGACTTGATAAACTTGAAGCAAACGAGGAATTTCCTTTTTATATGTTGAATACCAAAATTTTCAAAGAATGGCCGACGAGACAAGAAAAGGAAGTGGCAACACAAAGACACATTCAATTACACGCCCAACACTTTCTTAATAAATAGACGAAGAGAAGATAGCCCTGACACATGACGTATTTCCTCCCATCTTGAAGTTACCACCACGAGGACCACATACGGATTGCATTTGAAGAAAGAGAATATGCTGAATGTTTCATCATCATCATCATCATCATCATCATCATCATCATCATCATCATCATCATCAACTTGAGAGCATTGAATGTGATCACTTCAAGTTATATCCAAGCAGTGCCAACATTGCAGCCGTCCACTCCCCTCGAGCCAGACACATGCATGCCAGGACACCCTCAAACAGGCACTGTAAATCGATTTGTGTGCATTCAGAATCTGGAGCAATGTAAAAATATCTATGTAGCACAAGAAAATGGAAACGTTTATTGGCTACTTTTGCTGGAAAGGGTCTCACATATTGGCCACAACAACGAACAGGAAACAAAAAACAAAAACAGGCAGGAAACTACATGTTATTAAAAAAAATGTACCTTACAACAAAGAACATGTGGTTTGCAATATAGGATAAGAAGGAAGAAAAATTTGACTTGAAGAAAACTAAACAAAAAATTAACTCGCTGTCACTGATGGAAAAAAAATATATATAAAAGAGTCCTCCCACACGTGCACACTACGAACTCTGCTGATCAAAGGACACACACCTCGGGGAGACAATAATGAGTGTGCCGCGAGGACTCAACCTTTACTGAGCGGCGTGCGGGGCGGCGGCACACAAAAGGCGAGGCCCCAAGCGACAACAGAGGACACCACAACGTTCAAATTGTGCACGTTTTGTTGGGCCAAAGTTCAAGCCGTGCTGCTCAAGGTAGATATTGAAGGACGGAGAAAATCACGCAATCCAACAAGAGAAACTTAGTAGACATGCGTGCAGACCCCATTGTTGTGTAGCAAGACGGGACAAAAAGTGTACTAGTTTGGCCAAGGTTTTCCTTACTATATCTACAGTGAAATTAATTGTACGGCCGTAATGGAAGGTAGAATTAAAGAGCATAGCCATACATGAGGAAATAAGTCCTATGTAGGGCTTTTACACTTCCCTGGTAATACTTCAAACATTAAAACTAAAGTATATATCAAATCCAGAAAGCAAAAACGTATTTCTGGCACTAGAAAACAGCCTCCCTCTATTCTCCTTCCTTTCTACGACCGCCACACTTTCAAGGGAGAAGTAATTTAATATACGAAATATATTAAAAGTCAGCCTGATCATACAATATATGCTAATTCAATGATAATATATTTGTTTCTCTTTCATGACATTCTTTATGATATTCGTAAGTTTAAACAAGAACTCAAAACTCAAAATTCAAGAAAACGAAAGCACATCTCTCTCTTTCTCTTTCTCTCTTTCTCTTTCTCTTTCTCTCTCTCTCTCTCTCTCTCTCTCTCTCTCTCTCTCTCTCTCTCTCTCTCTCTCTCTCTCTCTCTCTCTCTCTCAGTCTGCTTTCAAATTCACCGGATTTCCACACACTCTGGTCCTAGAAATAACCCATTAGGGAGAGGCAAGGTAGACTGGGAAGGTCCAGGAAATACTTGTAGATGAGTGTAGCCGGACAAGATGAGTCAGACAGGTGAGTAACGAGCAATGCTGCAGCAGGAAGTGGAGGGAATCTGATCCAAGGCTCACACAGTAGTGTTTATACGAGGCAGTGGTGGCCATGAGGTAGTCTACGGGGATTGTATGTCAACTTACACAAACATATACATACATACATACATACATAAATACACACACACACACACACACACACACACACACACACACACACACACACACACACACACACACACACACACACACACACAGACACAGACACACACACACACACACACACACACACACACGCAAACACATTCACTGAAGGTGCTTTCTGGGACTCAATAACTTAATGTAGAGTGTGTGGCTCTTTGTTGTATTATTAAAAAGCTCCTTTTTTTGCTCTCTCTCTCTCTCTCTCTCTCTCTCTCTCTCTCTCTCTCTCTCTCTCTCTCTCTCTCTCTCTCTCTCTCTCTCTCTCTCTCTCTCTCTCTCTGTCATCAGACCATCATCAACTTATGTGTGTGTGTGGTAATAACGCTCTCTTGAATTACGTTTGATCCTTACTTACTGACTTATTCAAATCACCGGAAGTGAGGCTGACCTGACACTGTTGGCACCGTTATTGGATTACATTCTTGCCAATCTTGATATACTTTACCCTATTCTATATAAAGAAGTGACTTTATATATATATATATATATATATATATATATATATATATATATATGTATACATATATATATATATATATATATATATATATATATATATATATATATATATATAGACACACACACACACACACACACACACACACACACACACACACACACACCGCCATGCTGCGGCCCTCCGCGTGAGGTAGAGGCCGCGTCCCTGCCTTGGAGAGGTAGAGAAAATAAAGAAAATGAGAGAGAGGTGGCCACCTCCTGACCCTTGCCTGTCTCGCAGGATATTACTGGCTGATTTGTAGCTCAGCCTCGAGTCCTGATTGGCTCCTCGCCGTGACCGCTGATTGGCCAGATCCTAAGCTCACATTCCTTCCATGTCTCCCATTGGTCGAGGCGGCGAAGTGACATAACCGTTAAATAGCGAGTATTACAGGTATTAGCGGCGTGCTGGCGGCCCGTCCGGCGGGACCCTGGCCCGGGGGGGGAGGGGCGGCGGTAATTGTTGGCCCGACCACCTACCCCATCCCCACCCCTCGCCTCTCATCCCATCCCCTCCCCTCTCCTCCCCTCCAACCCTCTCCTGTTCACTTCTCTATCCTTGCCACCCCTCCCACAAACCCCACAACCCTCACAAGCACCTCCACCTTTACCACCGAGACAAACCCCAACGTTCCCACCTCAACACTGCACTGCAAACACCACCACCACCACAACATCACCACATCATCACCACCACCCCTACCACCACCACCACCACCACCCCCACAACAAAAACAATGGTCATACAGTCTTGGATTGGTATTCTAGATTTATCCAGTCCGAGTTGCTTTAAACTTTCCGTGTGCTTCCTGTGCTGCAGCTTCCACGTTAAGAGTAAAGCACATCCTCCTCCTCCTCCTTCTCGATGTAATGGCTGCATCTTCAGTATAGTGCAGAATCGAAGGACGGACACAAGAAAATACGTGATGATAATGATTGATGATGATGATGATGATGACGCAGAAGATGACGTCGACAAAGCAATAACAATAACAATAAGAATAACAAATTACTACTACTACTTCTACTACCAATGATAATAAAGATGATGATGATAATAATAATAACAATAATGATAATAATAATAATAATAACAATAATGATAATAATAATAACAAAAATAATAATCATGATACTAATAATAATAATCATAAAAAAAAACCAATGATAATAATAATAATAAGAAAAAGAAGTAGAAGAAGAAAACACAAAGTAAGACCAATTAGTAACATACCATTTGGTCGTTACGAAGTTGTGGGAGACGTAGGATAGTACTGTACAGGCGAAGGCTCTGGTATCGGCGAAGGAGGAGGAGGAGTAGAAGGCGAAGGAGAAGGAGGAGAAGGAGAAGGAGGAGGAGAATTAAGAAAAAGCAACAACAACAACAGCAGCCAATATTAGTGATAAGATCAACACGTCATCCGTTGTATGATGAAGACTGCCACGTCACCTGCATAGCTTTAGCCTCCTGCCTCCTTCATGCACTCCCCGACGGCCTCTCACGCACACCACCATCAGGTTACCCTGGGGCGAGGAGGTCAATGGGGGGGACAGGCTCGTGTGGATGGTAGTGGTGGTGATGGTGGTGGT
>JAPQNM010000002.1:23254602-23322102 GCA_029783475.1 Metacarcinus magister | reverse complement strand
TTATCTGTCTAGCTTTACGTGTGGATGTGGGTTTATATATATACAAATAAATATAATATCACCATTACATTGCAGTCACTCCTGGAATATACACTTGGAAAATAAATGTGCTAATCGACGATAGCCTTCCATTCCTGTATCTTTCGTAACACCTTTCAACATCCCTTCCTGTCCTGGTGCCTGTCTGTCCTCGCTTTAAGACTTGATGGCAGCGACTATTACTTCGTCTGTTGGTACTCCTTGCACTGTGTTGTCGTCTACTGACATATTTACTGACAATGTTGTGATGTATAAAGAGTATAATTCTTCATAAACTTCAACCTTTTTCATCATTTTCTCCCTGTATTAAATATTTTGACCATTCCTGTCTTTTAAGGCGAATACTTGTTGTTGTTTTCTTCGCTAAATCGTTGTTGAAGGTTTTTTTTATAACTCTTTCATGTCGTTGTGTTTTTTGTATCATATTCACATTTGTTTTGATCTTTTCTTGCCTGTTTTTCATTAACTTGTTTACTTACTTCGACACTTTTTGTTTTATCTCTTTTCAATAGACAGACAGATGGATAGATAGATAGATAGATAGATAGATTGATAAATATTGATAGATAGGTAGGTATATAGATCGATAAATAGATAGATAGAGAGCTATAGATACTGTACATACATTTACATATACTCATAATACATGCCTACATGCAAACGGATATATAGACAAATTGACGGATATATATATATATATATATATATATATATATATATATATATATATATATATATATATATATATATATATATATATATATATATAGAGAGAGAGAGAGAGAGAGAGAGAGAGAGAGAGACACACACACACACACACACACACACACACACACACACACACACACACACACACACACACACACACACACACACACACACACACACACAACAGAAGGAAGATGTATCGGCCATTCTGGAAGACAGGTGACTAAATCTTTGTCTTCATATTCCTTTCTCGATAAAAAAGACGAAAAACACAAACAAATATACAGAAAAAAAGCCAATTGCGTATAAACAACACATAACGGGTGGGACGCGTCAGCTGTGGTGTGTGGCGCGGGGAGGCGGTGAGTTACGAGATGTTTGTGAGGGTCTGTTGTAGAGGTGTGAGCGAGGAGGGACAGACAGACACATCCGGAGTGGGACAGGAAACGGGCGACTCTTGGTGCTAACGGGGCAGGGAAGGCAGGTAAGGCAGGTAAGGTACGGCGCACGGAGAATATATATTGTTATTTATGTATAGTTAAGGCCATATAGCCAAAAAAGTGGTTATCCGGTGTGTGTGTGTGTGTGTGTGTGTGTGTGTGTGTGTGTGTGTGTGTGTAACATCTCTACAGTATCTTATCTTAAATCGCTGGAAATAACTGAATTTACGCAAGCGTCAGGAAGAATTGACGCATGTAATGGCTTCCGTTTTTTATCGATAATAAATTCTTCACCAAAAATTTTACTCTTCAAGCTACATAAATATATTGAATTTAAATTATTTCGTGTCTTTCAGATATATGCAGTCTCTTAATTGGAAAATAACGATAAATATCAACAGCAAACTTTGCTGATGATCTTCCGCGGCCAGGCTTCGGGTATGGGTGGCCGCCCGACGAGTTTTGTTCAAGGTTCCAATATTGTTAATTCTATTAAAAAAAAAAGAAAATTTACCTTTTTTCTCAAGTATTGAGTGTTGTTACCACAGAGAGTAACGATGGTGATCCAACTAGTATTTCAGGTCATCGTAGGTGGCGGTGGTGGCGGTGGTGGTGGCTATGATGGTGGTGGTGGTGGTGGTGGTGGCGGCGGCGCTGGCAGGAGGGTCACATTAAAAGCTCAGTGGGGGTTCAGCCATCGTGCCCTGCCCGTGAAGGCGTGGCTCGACGACTTACTAGCGACAGTCCTTCATGTGATCCCCGAGTCAGAGTCTGCCGCCACGTGTTACCACTAGCTGTTGAAGATAAATAATTACTTTAATAAAAATTCTACTAATAGTTTTCATCATCGATATCAGAGGAAAGACACTGAAACAGAACCTCACTTGGGTGACTCAATAAGTACTTTTGAAAACTTATGTGTGCACTCGTACTGGTTGACGGTTATGATTCTGTGAGAACCAACACATAGGCCTAACAAAACCTTACCACTCTGAAAAAAAAATTTTAATAAAAAAGAACGACAAAACACCAAGCTTGAGTGGGTGAATAAAATAAAAAAAAGTTATGTAACTCATAAATATTTCGAGCAAGTCAACGTAAACTAAAAGTCTGTTGAGCTGAAACTTGCACCGTGAGCCCAGCAAAGTAATGTAACACCCTTGATGATTGACCTTGGAATGGGAAGAGCGTTCGAGTAGCTTTCATGTATTATTTCCCCCGCTTGGTGTTATACAGCAGTTACTGTATAAAATATAATCATATATTGATATGCAACAATGGCTTAACTCAAAGAAAAGATTAATAATAAACAAAAACGAAGAAACGAGGAAAATAGTAATAATAATCATTGATAACAATAATGATAATAATGAAATGATAGTAACAACAACAACCACACAATAATCAAACTACAAAACACACCAATCGGTCATGAAGCAAACAACTCAATTCCTTATATTATACAGTGTCCGTCAATTGCAAAACAGTAAAAAAAAATCATGATCGTGGACAGCTTAATATATATACATATTTTTTTTCAACCAATCCACCCCGTCATTATCTATCATATCTTTCTTCTATATATATTTTGTAAGCTGCACTCAGCATATTAAAAGACTGATTCCGTCTATATGTACTGACATACATGTGTGTGTGTGTGTGTGTATATATATATATATATATATATATATATATATATATATATATATATATATATATATATATACATATATATATATATATATATATATATATATATACATATATATATATATATATATATATATATATATATATATATACATATATATATATATATATATATATATATATATATATATATATATACATATATATATATATATATATACATATATATATATATATATATATATATATATATATATATATATATATATACATATATATATATATATATATATATATATATATATATACATATATATATATATATATATATATATATATATATATATATACATATATACACATATATATATATATATATATATATATATATATACATATATATACATATATATATATATATATATATATATATATATATATATACTATATACATATATATATATATATATATATATATATATACATATATATACATATATATATATATATATATATATATATATATATATATATATATATATATATATACATATATATACATATATATATATATATATATATATATATATATATATACATATATATATATATATATATATATATATATATATACTATATATATATATATATATATATATATATATATATATATATATATATACATATATATATATATATATATATATATATATATATATATATATATGTATATATAGACACACACACACACACACACACACACACACACACACACACACACCAGGCTGACATCCCCTTAAAGCAGTGGTTCTTAACCTGGATTCGATCGAATCCCCGGGGTTCGTTGAGTCAGTCTCAGGGGTTTGGCAGAGGTCAAGAATTCAAAGATTATTTTCAACAAAAGGTAAAAACATTCATCCACAAACATTTCAAAACACATTCCTTCTTTGGTAACGTTTATCACGGTGCGTCAGATTCCATACTATTTGGATAAAAGTGAATGCCCAAATGTGGTTATTAGTAACCCGCTCGTATTATTCGTGACGTCACGAAGGGTTCGGTGAATGCACTGATGAAGCTTGCAGGCTTCAGTACCTCCATCAAGGTTAAGAACCACTACTTTAAAGTGTGGGGGGATGGGGGGGTGGGGGTAGCCGAGACAAGGCGTGCATACACACACCCATGCATACGTACACATACACTCCTCTCACTTAGCCCCTATAGGAAAATATAGATCCTTGGTAATTTCTGGGCCGGCGGCGTTAATTATGGGCGCCAAGGTCAACGAAGCTTTACATCCCGCCCAAGATGATCGGGTGTTGTGGCTTTATAATATACCTAAAGCTTAAAAATTTGCATCAAACTCCAGGTTGGCGCCATGATTAGTGGAGGTGCGGCCAGAAAAAGGACCACTTATATTTTTAAGTTAAGTTATCTATTTTTGGTTTCTTGCTCCTTCTCCCGTGGCTACATGTTTTCCTCAACAAACACCACTACTTAAGTCTCCCACGTTGTTTGTGTCCGTCTCCTTCCCATCAGCGAGCGTCACTTTTCTTTTTTGTCCGGCAAGATTTTTACCAAGATTTCTGGTGATTTATTGCTGCATTATCATCATTAAAATCATGACTATCATTATCCTCAATTGCTGCGCGATATTTTGACTGAAGACTACAGTAAATTTACAAGAAGGGCACATGATTGGCTGAGAGGCAACCACTGACAGCCAATGAAGTAATATTCCATTAATTTTAACATATTTATATTGGCAACACATTTCCCGGAAAACAAGCAATTCAGAAATAAAGTCTCACACCCTAACCTTAGTTTTATTTACGGAGCCTCACCAGACCTGTTCGAAGCCACCGTAGTCATAACCTAGTCTTAAATAACGTACATTCCTGCAGCCACCTATTCCAAATTAACAAAATATAACATTAACACCAACCTTAACTTTATACAACCTGTGTGAAACGTATCTAGACAACAGAATCTTACAATATATCAAAAAGAAGAAACAGTACAATACAGAAGAAAGAAAAACACAGAAACACATGAGAAAAAACAATATGCATAAAAAAGAGGAAACACAGTACAATACAGAAGAAAGAAACACACACAAACAAATGAGAAAATTAATGCACACACCCGGCTCCTTCCAGACTTCTTACCTTACAAACAATACGCTGAGTTCCGTGCCACGCTTGTTCACTAGAGCCTAGAATCACCTCTCAATTTATGGACTCCTGCTCTGGACAGGTAACACTCGCGCTGTTCCTACTTATGCGTTCATTGTACTGCATTGCACGGCGGCGGCTGCAAACCTATTCCACACTCCTGAGAAGATGAAGATTTGGGAGGGTTACATACCTACTTTATATGATCATTATTAGTATTTGTACACTGAAGAGTATGTATCAATGTTTCGTTAAAATAGCATCATGAATACAAGATCATGTACATAAGATTTGAAGAGTAGTTATAGCCTAGCGCATGTTTTAAAATTCATACTAGATTACTGTCAGTGAATATGGATGTGATTGGTGGTGACGGAGGTGGTGGAATTTGCCTTAACTATGTACTTCATCACAAACTGCAGCGTGCAATCAAACAATTAACTGGTAGCCAACAGCAATACGACTTGGTGCATCAACTTTTTCCTGTAAGACTAAGGATTTTACCCTCAGCATCGCCGTTCTGTCAGTGAGGTGAAGGGCTTGAAGAAGAGGGACATTCTGCGGTCAAAATAACCAAGCTATTGTTAAGTACTATGTTTAGCATTGTTGTAGCATGTAATGAGCCTATTCCGAGTGTGCAGATAGTTGTCATTTAAAACAAGTAGCAGGTATGTATGAATATGTATCAGTATAGTACCATGGAGAAAGTTTCAAGAAAATTAAATCCGTCTGCATCACATTCGAGTATGTTAAATGTTTGTGTTAAGTCAAATCACACAGTTATTCCAGAACATGACAACATAGAGTAAGTTTGGTTGAGTTCCTATGGTTTAATATTTTTCTACGTTTTCCACTATGGAAATCAAATGCATTCTGGATCGAAAGCAAAGTTCTCCATAATATTTTTCTTTCTCTCCCACATTTTTATAGATTCCCATAGATACATGTAAAACATTCATAGCGGGGAGGTGCCTCCTGTTACAAAGGACTAAGGGGCAAAGTAATGTAACAACATGTCAAAATGATGAGGAAGGTGTGCCAACACTAGTTGAGGGTGTTGTACCCTGAAATGAAAACACTGTTCGGTAACCAAGACATCTTCAATCCGAGCCTTGACACCACCTCAGCTCGGTGAGGGAACAGGTTAAGCTGAATTTTTCAGCTGGCAGGCAGGCTTTGTGGCTGGTTTGTCCTCAAAACCCCCATAGCTTGGTTACATCAAAGACTACATCGTTGCTGTTGCGTTGGCTTGGACCATGAAAGCACACCTTTGACAAGGTATTCTCACCGGGTAAGTTAACACGGAAAGCGGCAAAATTATATATATATATATATATATATATATATATATATATATATATATATATATATATATATATATATATATAAACAAGTAAATTAATAAATAGATAATTGAAATTGGAAGGTTAGGGTGAGATCAAGTTAATCAAATACACAATAATTGTGGTATAAATGTGGCCAGATCTAGTGGAGCGCGGAACAAGTATAATGAATGACGTGCAGGGAAGGCTGGGGCCGATGAGTGCTGCTTTCCGTAACTTTACCAAACATTAAGGTTAATTTAGGTTTAATTAGGTTTGGCTAGGTTTAATTGGGTTAGGCTAGGTTTAATTAGGTTAGGCTAGGTTTAATTAGGTTAGGCTAGGTTTAATTAGGTTAGGCTAGGTTTAATTAGGTTAGGCTAGGTTTAATTAGGTTAGGCTAGGTTTAATTAGGTTAGGCTAGGTTTAATTAGGTTAGGCTAGGTTAAATTAGAAAGCAAGAGTAGTGCCGCTGGAAAGCCTCAACCAAGCACTACAACAACATGGCGGGGTTCAAACGGGAGCAGCATTGGAAATTTACCATATAAACTAAACAATTCCCACGAACTAGTTAACTAAACACCCTATATTAGTGTTGAGGTTAACGAGAGAGCGCTACCCCTCTCACCAAGTTAAGCTGTCGTGAGTCAGGATCGAACCAGCACCAGTCGGCCATTACCACACACACACCCGCCACCTTACCATAATAGAATACCTGCAGGTGACGTCCCAGGCAATTTTACACGGCTGGATGCTGCTTGTGGTCTTCCAGCGTCCTCTAGGACTTGTAAGTACTATCGGTAACACTACTAATAATGATTATCACTGTTCCATGACAAGCAAGCCTAAACAAGCACGAGCCTGTCTTTCTAGGAGCACGTCGCCATGTGAACGTTCGCACTCAAGGGTTCACACTCAAGGGAAACCGAGCTAAACTGTTTTTGTATATCATTATCTAGTCTATTCCTTATCATCATTATTATATATTTGATATATATTTGTATATCAATGCAAAAAGATTGCAATATGATGATAAATACTCAGGATATAAAAAAAACTAAAACATTTTGAACCAGTTTACTCTTCCAATGTTTGCACCGAAAATCAAATTGAGTTTCATAACAAAGGCTGTGTGAGGGATATGCATAATCATGGAAGGTAAATGTATAAATCTATTTTATTATAAGAATACAAGTTGACAAAACATATTAACAATAGTAAATTATGAAACAATAGCCACACATGTTGCGTGGCCCAAGCACTATAGCGTCCACAACATCCCTGTAGCTGCGTGAGGTGTATTACGGTGACCATAGTGAGTATTTAACAACCTATCACCAGCCTATCCTTCAAGGAGTCTCTGTGTTGAGTTCATCCTTCACATTATTGTATTCATATCCTGCTGGTCTGTCCCTTGGTGATTTGAAGCTTGTCATGCTCAAGTATATTATAGGTGTCTTTCCTGATTAATGTTTTTAGTTAAGTGAGTGTCAGTGTATTTGATCTTGTTTCATAATGTAGTTGTAGCGTTAGTAGGCTATGCATTTATTTATTATTTTGATTGTGGTTAACACCTTTTTTCTAAAGCCTAGGATAATTTATCTAGTGAATATTCAATACTTCAGTTAAATTATCAGTATATATTTCCGTAAAAGAAAAAGCAAAAAAGAAAAAAACATTACTTTCGTTCTCACACTGTAATCGTCACCTAAAGTTTCATAGAAATATCAAAGCCTAGTCTCTAAAAATAAGTGTTGTGGATCAATCCTTTCGTTTTTTCAAGTATACCTTATCTTTTCAGATACAAATACTAAAAACTGCCTTGGAATACATATCTTGCTCAATGATTATGACCTTAAAGTACCCATAAACACTATCATATGCTTTATTTATTCTATTTTCCCGGTGAGAGACTGCATTGCCTTGCTCGCCCCAGAAGGGTTGAGACTGACGTACAAATCGTTTAAGAATAGTCAGCAGCGCCCCTGTTCCTCACTACATGTGTATTTGCAGCAGTTTCCTGGCATAGGAGTGAAGACTAAATTATAGTTCATTATCACTACTTACATACTTTCTCAGATCGCTGTGTCTTTCTTTGATCAATGATTTGGTCCACCTCATCCTCATATTTTACTTCCTCCTTATCTCAATTGTTTTTTCCTCCTTAACAATCTCATGGACTTTTCACTTTACAATATTATCATCCTCAAGTACTGCTTTGTCCATTTGCAAAGTTGACTTACTCCTTCATGCAATTCATATTTATCCTTTCCTGTCTTGATAACCTTGTGTAGGTATCATCTGCAAACATTTAACATTTGACAATATATTGTGTGGGATGTCATTTACATACATGATAAATAGAAGACTTGCAATGACGTGTGTTTGCAGGTCCCCCACTGTCCATCCTGATGCCTTCCTGTTTACTGAACTTTTTTCTTTTTCCTTTTTAGAAACTACTTTGGTTTTTTTTCTTTCTCCTCGAGTGAGTGGGCGTCTGGGTCTACGTCATGCAGGACCTTTGCATAATTCAAGTAGGTGCAGTTGACTATATTTTTTTTCTCATCTACAAGGTCTCGAAACGATCTAAGAATAATATCCTTACAACCAATCAATTCGTGCTGTGTTATTTAGTGATAACACATAGGCATATTTCCTATCTAAATTATGCTACTTTTTTTTTCCTTTATGATAACACAATTTTACATACTACTGGTTTACACTTTTAGACTCATGCAGCTGCTCTTATCTTCTATAAAAAAAGGAAAAAAGTTGGGTGTACTGAATGTGGCTCCATTGCTTGGGAGACTTATTAAAAACTTGACTTGGATGTATTTTTCGTTGATTTTTTGCAGAAAGCATCAGTGTAAGTTGACATATAAACGAATTGCACTTAATTTTTCTCTAATTAGATAACGTGTAGCAACTCTCAAGCCCATTTTTCCCATTGTTTCGTTTACTTTTTCTGAAATATTCATGATTGGCTGGAATTGTTGTTCATTTCGTTTAAATTTATAGTCTTTTTATTTATTAATTACGTTATTTATTTCTATAAGGCCGTATTGTTTTTTATCCAGTTCAAATTGCCTGTTGATTTCCTTCCTTCCTACCTTCCTTCCACCAAAAGAGCCATTCTGCATCAGGTCAAATCGTGCTTCAACACTTGCACATTTACCGTCCACACAACAGCATAAGGATGTACCGAGCCTAGAGGATCACCCTGACTCTCACACTCACACACTGGAAGGATATAAACAACACTACAAGGACAAAACTAATAAAAGGATTGACAGCAACTATAAATTTCCAAATGATTATCTACTGACAACATATACTTATACTTGTCAACTTGTTATCACGAGCATCCAATAACATGTTAATTTATTAGTTTTTTTACTGCTGTTCGGTTCCCTCAGAAGAACCTAAGAACAAGTACATACAGACAGACTTACTAAGGAATTCTGCAGACACTGAGAATCTAACCTAATGTCCCGCGGTATCCTGCCTGGAGAGGACACCAGTCACCACTAATAAGCATAATGATCGCTAATGAAGATAAAGATCATAACGATTTGTAATGAAGACGAAGATCCTAATCACCACTGACAAGCCTTCATCATAATTACTGTTGGTGATGGCGAACTCGAAGACTCGGACGTGACCTTGAGATGTCCACAGTACCTTCTTTCAAGATTATATTCAATCTCTACACCCTTTCTTTTTCATCTCTCTCTCTCTCTCTCTCTCTCGTCTCTCTCTCTCTCTCTCTCTCTCTCTCTCTCTCTCTCTCTCTCTCTCTCTCTCTCTCTCTCCTCTCTCTCTCTCTCTCTCTCTCTCTCTCTCTCTCTCTCTCTCTCTCTCTCTCTCTCTCTCTCTCTCTCTCTCTCTCTCCTCTCTCTCTCTCTCTCTCTCTCTCTCTCTCTCTCTCTCTCTCCTCTCTCTCTCTCTCTCTCTCTCTCTCTCTCTCTCTCTCTCTCTCTCTCTCTCTCTCTCTCTCTCTCTCTCCTCTCTCTCTCTCTCTCTCTCTCTCTCTCTCTCTCTCTCTCTCTCTCTCTCTCTCTCTCTCTCTCTCCTCTCTCTCTCTCTCTCTCTCTCTCTCTCTCTCTCTCTCTCTCTCTCTCTCTCTCTCTCTCTCTCTCTCTCTCTCTCTCTCTCTCTCTCTCTCTCTCTCTCTCTCTCTCTCTCTCTCTCTCTCTCTCTCTCTCTCTCTCTCTCTCTCTCTCTCTCTCTCTCTCTCTCTCTCTCTCTCTCTCTCTCTCTCTCTCTCTCTCTCTCTCTCTCTCTCCTCTCTCTCTCTCTCTCTCTCTCTCTCTCTCTCTCTCTCTCTCCTCTCTCTCTCTCTCTCTCTCTCTCTCTCTCTCTCTCTCTCTCTCTCCTCTCTCTCTCTCTCTCTCTCTCTCTCTCTCTCTCTCTCTCTCTCTCTCTCTCTCTCTCTCTCTCTCTCTCTCTCTCTCTCTCTCCTCTCTCTCTCTCTCTCTCTCTCTCTCTCTCTCTCTCTCTCTCTCTCTCTCTCTCTCTCTCTCTCTCTCTCTCTCTCTCTCTCTCTCTCTCTCTCTCTCTCTCTCTCTCCTCTCTCTCTCTCTCTCTCTCTCTCTCTCTCTCTCTCTCTCTCTCTCTCTCTCTCTCTCTCTCTCTCTCTCTCTCTCTCTCTCTCTCTCTCCTCTCTCTCTCTCTCTCTCTCTCTCTCTCTCTCTCTCTCTCTCTCTCTCTCCTCTCTCTCTCTCTCTCTCTCTCTCTCTCTCTCTCTCTCTCTCTCTCTCTCTCTCTCTCTCTCTCTCTCTCTCTCTCTCTCTCTCTCTCTCTCTCTCTCTCTCCTCTCTCTCTCTCTCTCTCTCTCTCTCTCTCTCTCTCTCTCTCTCTCTCTCTCTCTCTCTCTCTCTCTCCTCTCTCTCTCTCTCTCTCTCTCTCTCTCTCTCTCTCTCTCTCTCTCTCTCTCTCTCTCTCTCTCTCTCTCTCTCTCTCTCTCTCTCTCTCTCTCTCTCTCTCTCTCTCTCTCTCTCTCTCTCTTTCTCTAACCAAAACAAAACAATTCACGTTCAACCCATCCCAAACTCGTGTCACATAATCGATCAAAACGACGCTCGGTGACTCGTAAATAAGATGGAAATTGATCACCAGAGAGGAGGGGGCAGGAGGCAGGAGAATGAGGAGAGGGAAGGGGGAAAGGGGAAGGAGGGAGGCAAGGGAGGGGAGTGGGGGAACATGCCATCAATCGCCCAGTGCAATTCAATCCTCCTGAAGCCTGTACTTAGCCCCGTCAGGAACTGCACCAACCAGGGCTAATATGGATGTGTGTGTGTGTGTGTGTGTGTGTGTGTGTGTGTGTGTGTGTGTGTGTGTGTGTGTGTGTGTGTGTGTGTGTGTGTGTGTTGAAAATGCAATGAACACTCTTCCATACACACACACACACACACACACACACACACACACACACACACACACACACACACACACACACACACACACATACATACACACACACTTAAAGGAGCTGAGGGAATGGAAAAGAAAAAGAAAAAAACTCTGCCCACGTGCTTTACATCATTTCTTATTGTATTTTCCATCCTCCTTTTTTTTTTTTTCCTGATCCTTTCCCCTAAAAAAGACAACCTCTTCTTTTTCCTCTCCTTTTCCATACCCTTTCTTCAGACGGGACGGGGCGGGGCGTTGCGGGGCGGAGCAGGGCAGGGCGGGGAGCTCAGTGAATGTTGCAATGTTTACCAAGCAGTTGAAGCTCGTCCCTTCACCGAAAATTAGAGGTTTCGGTAGTGGGAGGCTTTTTCGGCGTGTGTCAGGTCAAGGGGTCACGGCGCAGGTCACTTGGGGTCAACTCCTGTGTGTGTGTGTGTGTGTGTGTGTGTGTGTGTGTGTGTGTGTGTGTGTGTGTGTGTGTGTGTGTGTGTGTGTGTGTGTGTGTGTGTGTGTGTGTGCTAGAGCAAGGTCAGTAAAAATGTGTATATAACTTAAGGAAATTCTTATGGCTCGTTGAGAAGAAGAATGAAGTGGCGTGTGGGCGATATGTGCGGTGTGTGAAAAGTTGTGGCGCTAGAAATAGGGTAAAGAACGGCTTGGTGATGCTATAGTGATGTGAGGGAAGGGAAGGTACTGATGCTGACTGACTCACTGTAGAGACAATCTGAGTAACAGCTGGGATGAAAAAAAGGAAGATATGTATGGATAAGGAAAGTTAAATGTAATGTTTCAATAAAAAAACACTTTAGAATGTGAAGCGGTTTATGTGAATCATTGACTTAACGTGAAAAAGAAAAAAAATAAGAAAGTGGAGGTAACGATAGATTGACAATATACTCTAAAAATGTGGTAAAATAATATCATTGCTATTTTTCTTTTCACTTGTTAGTCAATGAAAAGAGCGTACCGTACATTGTAAATAGTATGTTGGAATATTATTTTTATGTGTTTCAACTGTATTTTATGGATGGAATTCTAAGGAACACACTTCATGAATATGATAGATAAATCGATGAAACTTTGTCATAGCCTCATTGCATTCCAAGAACTAGATCGATGGATAAATAGATAGACAAATAGATATATTGATAAATAGAGAGGGATAGATAGATAGAGAGAGAGAACCCTTGTTATATTCATATTCGAAATTTTTATTTATTTATTCATTCTATTTTTTAGATTGACTTAATCAAGAATATTTTATCGTCGTCTCCGACAAAACTGACATCATACATTCGTGCGATGCATTCTGTAACTCTTAAAATATGAGTCCTTCCTACACACTCTTTTAGGCATGAATAAAAAGAGAGAGAAAAAAATCCATCATCTTCACATTTTCTGCTTGGCCTCAACCCTTCCAAGTAAAGGTGACCACAACACACTTATACATCATCAATAATGCAATTCCCTTTTTTCCAGACGCAACGTGCAATTCTAAATCAATATCTTCCTCGCCTCCTCTTCCTCCTTTTCTTCTGCTAAGTTTCTTAAGAGATGGAGAGGTGGAGGGATACATGAGTGGGAGGAAGGGATAAGAGGGATGTGTCCATGAAGGTAGAGGGCGTGCTGGGTGCCTGCACACGCCTCTCGATAATTAAGAAGTCCAAGTGTTCAATAAGCCGTGAATTACCTCTATGCTGAACGTCCCCAGATTATACCCGGCAGAGGAGACGATATAATCAAGTGTCCCCTGTATGTGTGGCCAGACGTACATGGCCATCACAGAGACAAGACTTATTAGGATATACTGTCCTAATATTATATAGGACACGCCCTCCCATTGGTTGCTCGTGTGTGTGTGTGTATGTGTGTGTGTGTGTGTGTGTGTGTGTGTGTGTGTGTGTGTGTGTGTGTGTGTGTGTGTGTGTGTGTGTGTGTGTGTGTAATACTTCATATACATAACATATCACCTCTTGCTTATATCTAGACTTATGTTTTCTACGAATTAATGAAAAAAAGCATACTGAAGTGCTTGTGGGGAGGGCGATAAACACACACACACACACACACACACACACACACACACACACACACACACACACACACACACACACACACACACACACACACACACACACACACACACACATTTCTCTCCATAGTGAAGAAATATTACTTCTTAAATCCATACATAATACAAACAAGATGGTTCAACATGCCCCGATGCAGAATGTAAACATTGAGAACTTTGAGTCAAATTATATATGTAGGCGCGTCTGCCCACCCTTCCCTTCCCTTCTATTCCTATTATTTCTCCCTCCCTTCTCCCTCCCGTCTCCCTCCTCCTTCCCAGCCACCTTGTCCTTCTCCTCCTCCCTTCATTCATAGTGGACGCTCATTGATTATTTTGGCAAGGAACTCTGGTGTCAAATTACATGCAGAGGCGTTTCCTGAGAGAGAGAGAGAGAGAGAGAGAGAGAGAGAGAGAGAGAGAGAGAGAGAGAGAGAGAGAGAGAGAGAGAGAGAGAGAGAGAGAGAGAGAGAGAGAGAGAGAGAGAGAGAGAGAGAGAGAGAGAGAGAGAGGAGGAAAACACAACAAAAAATTAGGGACATTCGATATCTTTTGTAAGAGCATCATTGTCGCAAGGAAGTAAAAGATAAAAAAAAGTTATGAGAATAATATAAATAAATAAACAAATATATACACATAGATATGAATAAAAAGATAAAATCCTAAGTCACAGCAAGTCGATAATTCTTTTTAAAAATGTTTTATCTCAATGACAAATGCATGATTCTCTCTCTCTCTCTCTCTCTCTCTCTCTCTCTCTCTCTCTCTCTCTCTCTCTCTCTCTCTCTCTCTCTCTCTCTCTCTCTCTCTCTCATGCTCAATATTTTAAGAAACTAATATATTTCTAGGTTGAAGGTATGCATGCGTGGGTGAACGAGCTGATGTTATTGTTGTTGTTGTTGTTGTTGTTATCGGATTTTCTTCTGTTTTTCATAGTGTTGTTTTGCTTTGGCTTTATTTTTTTGTTTGCCCTTTTTTACATTAGATATTTCTCTAATATAACATTCTCCCTTTTTTTTCCCCTTGTTTTATTTGCTCTCTCTAACGTTCATGTAATTTACAATTCTATTTATTCTCTGAACAATTTTTTTCACACATTTACAAAACACCAATTTGTGCGCCGTATCCGCTAGTTCGAGTATAATCAAGGAACAATTTGCAGATATAACTGAATAATTTATGCAGGCGTTCGTGTCAACAATATGAAGTGTTTCCATGTAAGGGCTGGGGTCTGTCTCCCTGTCTACCTCTGTCTACCTCTGTCCGTCTCTGTCTCGTGTAAGGGTTCATGTTGTCCCCTTCTTATATGTGTGTTTGTGTGTGTGTGTGTGTGTGTGTGTGTGTGTGTGTGTGTGTGTGTGTGTGTGTGTGTGTGTGTGTGTGTGTGTGTGTGTGTGTGTGTGTGTGTGTGTGTGTGTGTCCATCAGTTGATTAGTTAATTAATTCATGCAAACATTCCTTTCCCTTCATCAGTGGAAGTAACACTTTTTCCCACAGTTCCCTTCACACAGCCAAGGCATTGGACGACCAACCACTGGGACAACAAGACAACCAATTTAAAAGGACGCCAGAATGTCCTGCTGGGAAGATCAATATCATTATATAATCTTGTTAGCAGCTGATGTTTACTGACTAATTCACATCATAAACCTGTGGCGCCGATAAGCTTCATGAAGGCTAAGATGCACGGCACTTTGCCCGTTAGTGGCAAGAGCATGCATCTATTTGTTGAAAAAAGTTACATACGTAAAACACAAAGACTCGACATGTCAGCCAGTCATACATTCTTGAACATTCATTGTCGCATCTCTTCTTCTAGACTCCTTAAGGCTCTTAGAGAGAATTGAACTAGCGTCACTCTACTTTGAAGGGCAAGTGAAGGTATCGTACCTCTTCACACCTTATAAATATATATGTACATCTCGTTCCAATGCTGCTTGTTAGCTACCACCTGTTTGATATAACATTGTCATACATTGTTCCTAAGGACACTGTCCATTCAAGAGGTCGCATAAAGTATATTGGCAATGATTATCCCTGAAGGCATTGCTTTTTTTGAAGGATGCAATACTTTCCACAGATACCGTCCTTCCTTTCCACACATTTCTATGATGTGAATGTAACCCACGCTCTGCAAAGTCCTGTGACACCTGCGTTTAGCCTCAGGTACTGACAGTGCCTCACACATTACCTGTGTTACCTTGATTCCATTAATGAACACCTGAAGGTACACATTCAGACACCACTTGTAGCGTATTTACATATTTCAAGGTGACGAACACTTGGCAGCTGTCATGAAAGTGTTTTTTCGCTTCTTGTTCCTTACACCACTGACCTACAGACTTCACGATAAGAAACGGGTAGCAAAACTTAGCAGTTGAAAATGGAAACTTAGTAGATATTGTGCAAGGGAGAATAGAGCAAGCAGTGCAGGCTTCCGGTCGCTTGGGATTGCTTTTCCCTCACCCGGTGGTGCCTGGCAACATACAGGCGCTAGGCTAACACGTCATCTCGCTTATCACTCATATTTCAAGATAAACGAGATGCACAGATGAGAAAATATTTGATTTAGTGTACCTTATCAGAGTTAGTAAGCCATTGGACTTTGAACACTTGTTTAATTGATACGCTGCTCTAGATTAAATGAAACTTTTGATTCATGTGAGTTCTATTTATTCATCTTTGATTCATTGATGCTGAACATGTAAGAACATTTGGGTTCATCTTAATGGAACAAATGTCATGGTGCGTGAGTGAACACTACGCTTGAACATCATGTGACGCTCACGATTATACATGAGTCACGACACAGCGTGAGGCTCACCACCGACATCGTGCCTCACTACTGCCAAACATTACATACATAATTACCACAATGATTGCTCAGATGCATATATAATGCAATTATATATAAATAACCATTTATGCATATGGTGATTATATAATATGTAATGAAGTAGAGATAAGAGGAAGTCAAGCGATACTGAGCAGCTCGACCCTCAATATGTACGATATGTTGATAAACTTTAATTTTTTTCCCCATATATAAGCTTTGGATATCCATTAAGCTGACGAAGCTGTGCCATATTAAAATAATATCTAAGACGACTAAGAATTTCTAGTTTCTTTGTTTTCTATGAACGTAGACTACGTATGGCGCCACTGTTACCAACTCCTGGGAACGAACGTACGCTTGTTGGCATTATTGTTTTTACAGTAATTTAATTCATCACATCAACACACACTTGTGCATTGCTTAAGTTTCGTCAAAATATGAATGTTGAACATACAGTTATCTAAAAGGTCAACTTCTGTCTAAATCAGTGTCCTATGATCTCGAATCTGTTATATGATCCGTTAAAATGTAATCTTATGAACAAAGTGAATATTTTTGCACAGCAGCCTGACAAGGTTTGGTTGGGCTTGACACTGCCATACTAAATGTTTAATTATTATTATATTTCCAATTCCATACGATATTCGCTTTGTCTCCTTAACTACGCATCTGCACTTGCGATATCCTAGTGCACCACTTGGCATATTCCGGGATACAATTAAACGCCTGTTGTATTCAACATATCAACCTCGTACTCCTATCTAGATGACACCGAATATGGAGTTCCTATAATAGTTATAATATTCGTATACACATCCATAGTGCAGTTGTGTAGTACCAAGGCTGAGCTAGAAACAGATTGCGTTCTGTTGCATTTATTATATAACGCCTACATCTTCTTCAATAATATATGGATGGAGACTATTTATGCACTATCTTAAATTACATATGAATAAATATGAATGAATTGAAATGTTAATATAATGGTAAAGTTTGAGGTTGGGCTGGTTTGGGCTACTGGATAAGAGAAGCCTCGCGGGTGTGGCATCAGTGGGCGTGTCAGCTGGTTAGTGTTGTCACGTCACAGTCTTGCTGCACCATCGCCATGTCTTACGCTTATTTATTCAAGTATATCATCATCGGAGACACTGGTTAGTACATCATATGTATGTGTGCTAAGTGTTGTGAGTGTGTTTAAAGGTCCATAAGGTTGTAGAGTGGTAGTATCACCTGTGTTACCTGTGCTTAACCAATATGGCGAAAATCGATTTGCTTCAGTAACTCATATTGTTAATGTTTTTCTGTTTTTTCTTCTCTCTTGTAACTGTTTGTAATTCTCATGATGATTCTGTGGATGTTATTATCATTAACTGTTATTTTTAAGGGTGATTCATGGTATTAGATCCTGGAAAATATTCACAACGCATATCTTCGACCTTGTACATAAAATATTAATAGTACATTTAGCCTTTCCGCCTAGATAGTGAATTGCAGTGGTTTTTTTTGTTTTGTTTTTGTATTGCGTTGATAACGTGGGTGTGAAACGGGTGCGGAATGGGTGTGTTGGTGTAGTGGAGTTGTTATCACTTTAGACAATGATGACCAGATTACTGCAATGACTCAGACACTCAACACAATGCCATGATTAACTTTCTTTTGTTTTCTCAGCATAGTAAGATGGCAGCTAACGTCATGAGTATCTTGGAAAAAATATTACTGCTTTGAATGTTATATGAAACTTTGTTAGAATGCATGTCAGCAACAGATGTTTGCAATTAGTTATCAACCATATTTGATTACCGATGTTGAAGTGTAAGTTTCGTTTTCTAGACATTTTTGACACACCAGCTGACATGATATTAATTGGTATAGGCTGTAAGCACTACTACACCAAACTAAAATACTTTAATTGGGTAAAATGGAGATAAAGTTATCCTACTTTAACCTTACCTTGTTTTTTTTTGCTTTAACAAGTTTCCGAAAGTTGATTTATATTGCATGATATTCTGCAACCTTAATTCTATCTGATATGTAAGTATTAACCTCGGGAGAAGACGTTAATGTTATATCCATATTATCCCTTTAATTTATTGTTAGTTTAAATGGAGATGATAAGGGCATGGCATGATTAAGCATTGGCAGATACTACATAATGTGTTCTTAATCTTAATTTATTATTATCTTAGCCTTCCATCACTCATTTAGTATTGGTTGCATTGACTTGGTATGTAACAACCCCATCACCATCACCATCACCATCTCGGGTACAGACGGATCACTCGGCTGTACTGCAACAAAGAGTGTGTTACGTTGTAAAAATTTTGAAACATTGAAAGAAGGAAAAACATGAAAGTACATAAAGGTTGGATGTCTAATCTTGTAACCAATTTACTCCAACATACAGTTCTGGGTATTATTCCAGTATTGCATTCGTCTCACTGCAAAGGATATTTATATGTTATATGTGATGCCTTCTGCACATATAAGACACTGCTGCACTGTTTTTTTTTGCATCTAAAATCATTAGTTTTTGACATATTAATTTTGTCCTAAAGCTAAGTGACCGGGAGGATTGATGGGGACCAGAGCTCACCCCATTTGGTTAGATTTGGTTAGGTTAGGTGTACTGTGATTAGATTATAAATAAATAAGAGTAGCGCCTCAGTGGTGCAGTGTTTAGCACGTCTGACTACAAATCTGCTGGTCCGAGTTTGATCTCGGACGAGGGCAGCTCACTCAGCTGTTCATCCTCCCAAACGGGTTGGTATATAAATGGGTACCTAGGGAATCATGGGGAAGTTAAACTATGGAAAGTCGGACGTAGCAGTGCCCTTGTGTCCCGGCGTAACAGATTAATTTCCACCACAGGCTCAAAGGCCAATGTGACGGGAGATGAGCGGCCGCAGCTAGAGTGGTGCCCCAACTTTATCTAGAGTGGTGCCATTGGAAAGTTTGAACCAGGCAACATAAGAATATGGCAGGGCTCAGACAGGTGTAACACTGGATATTCTTGGGGTTGGGTTTAGTAAAGGTATAGGCATGGCTGTAAACCACAAATACCCATCGGCTACTTGGAACTGCTGGTGTTAAGGTCATAGATAACACAGGAAGTTGATGTAGATTGTTGTTACAGATGCTGTCAGTCAACTGGGTGGGTACAGTGTTTTAGATGTTTTGGTCAAGATTTGTTTTACTAATTTTTGTATTGGGAGAAGAGTATATATATATTTTTTTGTGTTGGGGTTCTATCTTTTTTATGTGGGTATAGCTCCTCTCACCCTCCCTAAGATACAAAAATGATCACAAATGGCGGGTCGTAAAGCAAGTTGCTCGTATAATGGTGCACTCGTACTACCAGGTTTTACTGTTTTGTGGAGAAATTTTTGAATGAACTCAGAACAAGTTAGCCATTTTCCCATAAGATTATGATCAATGCCCCAACTTTTGTGGAATCAAGTTTAGCTGTTTTTTGTGTGTGAAACTGGAATATATAATAGCGATCTGTTGGTGTAGGATCAGCATGCTTGGTATACAGTCAAGAAGTCCTGGGTTCAAATCCCTGGAGATGATTTCACACTGTAGTGCCTGTCTGTTTAAACAAGAAAAAGGTAGGGAACATAATCCTCCTGTAAGTTGGAGTGTGTGTGTGTGTGTGTGCAAAATGTAACTACTTTTCTGCTGTGTCAATCTTATGGAGGGTAGCAACAGGGTAGGCTATGCATATGATCCCTGTTTTGTTACTATGCCTACATAACAGTCTTCCCTTGCAGGTGTAGGAAAATCATGTCTCCTGCTGCAGTTCACAGACAAGAGGTTCCAGCCTGTCCATGACCTTACCATTGGGGTGGAATTTGGTGCTCGCATGATCACTATTGACAACAAGCAGATCAAACTTCAGATTTGGGATACAGTGAGTATTGTCATTCTCTTGATTTTTCTTGTACTGGTTTTGGTTTGTAACATATACATTTTTTGTTATATAGTAATTTACTGTTTACATGGCTTACATGGCTTTAAGTGTACTTGGGTTAGGCTATGATGATACATTTTCCAAGATTTTTATGTGTATTGGCAAATAGTTATGTACAGTAAACTCTTTGTTTTGTTTCTTATTGGTACCAAAAGGTTATTGCTGCCAAACCAGAATTTAGATAATTTAAGTTATTTAATAAATTGGGGATCTGGTACAAATTATAGGAGGTCGATATTTTGTAGCTACTTATTATGTATCAAGAAGGGTTGCACTCTTTACACTAGGCATATTTTTGTGCCAGAAGTGTGGTGTGGAATATTTTCACGACCAAGGTGGAGGTCAAAAGTATGTCTCTTCACCAGGTTAAAACTGCCAAGTACACCTAGCTTCATATACACTTAATACACCCTAACCATGACAGTGTAGTGAAAGTGAAAGCAAAGCCTGACAATACCGTACCTTCCCCTCTCTAATATTCTTGGCCTTTTCCTAGACACAGCGGATATACATAAGGCGTAGCTTTAAGATAGATGCTTGAGGAAAAAGGTCATCTTTAGCTGCAGACAAACCCCCTGCTTTAACCATAATCAATATCATAGTAAAGACCTTCCTGTTTAAAGAGAGAGAGAGAGAGAGAGAGAGAGAGAGAGAGAGAGAGAGAGAGAGAGAGAGAGAGAGAGAGAGAGAGAGAGAGAGAGAGAGAGAGAGAGGGAGGGAATTCAGTATTGTGTAATAACTAATGCATTATTGCCATGATGTACTTAAAACATTTTGTGTTCATTTCCTTTTTTATGATTATTAAAGTGGAAGAAAGGGTGGACTTGTCTGCCACTAATAGGTAATGTGTTATACTATTTATATTTTTTGTAGTCCAATCCAGCTGGGAATGATACTGTCCTTGCAAGGTCTATACTTTAAAGTTTGTGTACACGGCACTTTCTCTCTGTGTTCCAGGCTGGGCAGGAAGCTTTCAGGTCCATTACAAGGTCATACTACCGAGGTGCTGCTGGTGCCCTTCTGGTCTATGATATCACCCGGCGGGAAACCTTTAACCACCTCACACAGTGGTTGGAAGATGCACGTCAACACTCCAATTCCAACATGGTCATCATGCTTATAGGAAACAAAAGGTGAGTCACTCTTTACTATGTGATGTCATTTCTAATATTATGTCCACGCTGTGATTGTAAAAAGAAAGTTATATATTATACTGATTCTAAAAACAAAATAGTCCTTGGATTGAGGCTCCAGTTAACATTTTGCTGGAAAACTTTCTCCCTTCTCTTGCTGCTCTCCATGTATAATTCTGCAGTTTTCTACAAATTTCTACCTCTATCTCTTCTAGAACCACCCAATTTCTTCTTTCGTCTAGAAATCAATCTTTTTATTGACTTGATCAACTAGTACTTTTCTTGAATTTTCTTTATATACCAGTCAAACTTATTTCCCTTCAGTATATAAAGTGGTATACAAGGTTGCCATAATTCTGTAGGTATTTCACCCACTCTTGGCACGAATAGAAAACCAAATCAGCCACTTTATATAATTTCCTCTGTTGTAATAATGACGTCAGCCTATTTAGGTCAAGAAACTTCACATGTTTTCTACTTTTTCTTTCAGGTTTATGTCTTTGTTATCCTCGCCACCGAAGTTGAGCGAGGTGTTATGTTTTAATTTTGTTTGATTGTTTGTTTGTTTTGTGTTAGATTAGCAGTTTCCTGACAGCACCATGCATTACATTTTGAAAGGTCAAGATCAAAGGCAAAGGTTAGGATAAATTGTCCCCACTAGTATTCCAATTGGATATTATCTTGGGTGTCACGTTGCTTCAGCGCTTACAACTCTAAGGTGGCCGCTGACATGCAGGATTTAAAATAATTCATCTCTATCAATCTATATATTTTATGAAGTCTTCAATTTATTTCTTTATTGACTTTGTGATATGCATAGGCTGTCTCCCTTTGGATGCACATTAATATCTGCAAACTAATTCCGCCTTCCCTCCACAGTGATCTTGACTCTCGGCGGGAGGTGAAGCGGGAAGAGGGGGAGGCGTTTGCACGGGAGCACGGCTTGGTGTTCATGGAGACCTCTGCCAAGACTGCTGCCAATGTGGAGGAAGCTTTCATCAACACTGCCAGGGAAATCTATGAGAAGATACAAGAGGGTGTATTTGATGTCCACAATGAGGTGAGATTTGGGGTGGTTTTGCACTGTCAAATTTGCTTAATCTATCTATATACCAGGCTGTTATTCCACTAAAAGGGGTTAGCTGAGACAAGGCACACACACACACACACACACACACACACACACACACACACACACACACACACACACACACACACACACACACACACACACACACACGGTCCGCTAGCGTAGTGGTTAGCGCACTCGGCTCACAACCGAGGGGGCCAGGGTTCGATCCCCTGGGCGGACGGAGATTATTTGGGTGTGTCTCCTTTCACGTGTAGCCCCTGTTCACCTAGCAGTGAGTAGGTACGGGATGTAAGTCGAGGAGTTGTGACCCCGTTGTCCCGGTGTGTTGTGTGTGAGTGGTCTCGGTCCAACCCAAAGATTGGTCAGTATGAGCTCGGAGCTCTTTCCATAGGGGGACGGCCGGCTGTCTCGAGAGAGACCAGCAGCAGACTGTACAGTGAATACACACACACACACACACACACACACACTCATATACACACACATACACATACATTCCTCTCACTTAGCCCCTACGTCACAGAGGAAAAGAGAAGTGCACCCTGCCCAACTCAGCACTTCAGGTCAGTCACGCAAATAGTTAGATGATTTACCGTTTATGACATCGCTTTGTTTTCTCTCGGAAAGCCAGTCCTCAGGCCATTTAAGAATTTTCCCAGCTATGCCATGCAACTCGATTTTTTTTGTAATTGTTTATGGGGAACTGTCAAACGCTTTTTGAAAGTCAAGATAAATTATATCTACTGCTTGTGTCTCATCATAAATGTTGAATACATTGTTATAAAAATCAAGGAGACTCGTTAAGCAAGAGCGTTTGTTATGGAAATCATGTTGAGAATTATTAATCATAATATTTTCTTCTAGGAAAGTCACTAGTTTATCACGTATTATAGTTTCTATTAACTTACCAACTATGGATGTGAGGCTGATTGGTTTGTAGTTAATCGGTAGTGATTTATCTCCTTTTTTTGTATAAGGGTAGCCATGACAGTGCATTTATAGTTCAGGGAGACTTTACCCTCCCCTTCCCCTCTGCACCCTGTCATTTCGTAAGAGAAAATACAGAGGAGGGGTTCCTAGATCCTTTGCTTTGTGCCTTTTGATTGCTATTTACAAGTGAGTGAGTTAATGTTAATAAAATAAGCGGTAGACATCAGAGGTCATGAGGGGCTTCGCCTTTTACGAGCCGCAGGGAATATGGTGGTAATAGTGTTGCTCCTCCTTACAATATCTTATAATTAATTTATATTTCAGGCAAATGGCATCAAGATTGGACCCCAGCACTCTCCTGGCGGTGCAGGACTCACTAACAACCAGGGAGCAGCCGGTGGGCAAGGTGGAGGTTGCTGCTAATCTCCACCTTACTCATGCTACTGAGAGGTGGAAGGTGTGGCTGGCCAGAGAAAACTGAAGGGGTGGATGGGTGGCTTGCTGTGGTCAGTGGTCTGAAGCTCTCCCACTGTGTGGAAATCGGGATTACAGAAGCTGCCCTTCTCCACCCTACCAGCTCCCTTGGCAACTATATCAATCTTACTGATGCACAGAGTGAGGCCCCACCTGAGGCACACTGGGTGGAGTGAGGGCAGAGTGTGATGACTCCAGGTCTGTTGCGACAGCTCAAACATTTTTGCTGTAAGGATGTGGTGGAATTCTTGGATTTTGTTTTAAAAAATTTCATCTAGCTAAGTTGCTGTCAGAAATATAGGAGTATGTGTAGAGATGTGTATATTGATGTATATTTTGATTGAAGTGAGTGTGTTTGATTCTTATTAATTTTTTTTTATTGTATGAGATATTTTAATAATACAATATTTAACTTTAGATTTTAGATCTGCTGATGCTTAGGAAACTGCATATATAAGTTAGATTTGGACCACTGTCACCCTCTCAACACAGCACAGGAAGCAACATTGTCCACACCAAAGGCTGACCAGTTGCATGTGTATACTACCACCTCAAGTGTGACAAATCAAGGTCATCAAAAGTGGGAGCAAAATTGTCCTTGAAATATTTTTTTATACATGGAGTCAGATATAAAGAAATATCAGTTCTTCCACATGCCTCACTCTGGTTTATCTTTATGTTTGCTTTGTCTTTGAAGTTGCCAGCAATTAGGTAATGTATAGACCTTTCCCCTAGTGTATCGAGGCTCCCACAGTAGTGACTCCTGCATGTGTGGCCCAGCGGCTTGTTAACTTGTGTCCCTTATACCTTCCACATGGGCCAATTCTGCTCACACTCACACAGCACCACTTCTTTAATGCTGCTTTATAAAGATACAACATTATCTGTGTCCTTGGATAACTTTTCTACATTTAACCTTATTTTTATTTATTTATTTTTTTACTTGAGTTGTGATAAAGGTATGAGGTATGTTAAAGACTTGTAGGATTTTGTTCTTTCATGAGAGTAGGAGCTGCTCGTCAGGACCGTGTTGTATGGCAACAGATAAACTGTGTGTGTGTGTGTGTGTGTATGTGTGTTTGCATTTTTGTATGCTTGCTTGTTTGATCGATACATAATATACACTATAAACTAATGAATCATATATATAAATTGAGAACCGAGTGAAAGTAATATGAAAGAAGGAGGGATATGTTGAGTGTGTGCCTGTGTGTGTGTGTGTGTGTGTGTGTGTGTGTTGGGACAGGATAATCACGGCAGTTTTTCCCCCTGCTGCCTGCTGATATATGGAATTTGCAACATTGAAAAAAAATCATATAGATGACTTACAATTTCTGTATAATCTTCCACCAGGTCATTAAATTATTATGCAACATTCTCAGCAAAAGAAAAGAGACAATGAAAATAATTATTAGGTACAGTGCTGAATCCATGACATCATGATCTTAGGTCAAAATCTGCATCTGTAACCACTCCACTGCTCAACTTCACAACAGTGGCTGGCTGTGGTCTGTACTTACTAATACTACATACATGAATTTGATGTGCTTTGGTATCATCCTAACTTAGATTGACAGTTTGAATATTCCACAGCATATAACTTTTGTAAGTGATCAGGTATAGAATTGTGGTGTTGGAAGGGAGCATTTTTTGACGGCTTGTGAGGGTTTTTGAAGGGTGATAAAGTGTTTCAACGTGTGAATGTGTGCACATATTTTCTTAATTGCTGGCTTTAGATTATGAATTGAAAAGGCATAGTTGACTGCACAAAATTTTAAAACATGTTAACTTAAAACACTATTCAGTAACTACTCTATAGATGTACATGCTATTGATTTTCTAATGAGTAAATAGACATCTATTGTTGGGATTGGGGCCGGGTGGCTCTGTGGTGCAGTGCTCGGCTTGTGATGTAATGGTTGCAAGTTTGATCCTGGCTCACGGCAGCTTCTTGGGGATTATCTAATCACCTTTTTTTAATCAATTATTGGGACTGAGTTGCAGCAGACTTCAGTTAAGATTCATTCCTGTATTATGAGTTGTTCATTCTTAAGAAAAAAAAGTTACCATCTGTCTGCATTAGTTGTTTGATATGTGTTTGGATTTGTGAAGCCAACTAACTATACATGATGCTTTAAAAATACAAATTTAATCTTATGGCCAGTAATGGAGTTCATCACATACCTATTCTTTTTTATTAGTGGTATTAAACATTCCTAGGACTAGCACCCACCTTTGTTTCCTTCTACACATGGGTTACTTTGGAAGGATCCACTCTCCTGTGGAACCGATTATGATAAAATTTATTTCAGTAGTCAGATTGTATTTGAAGTTTTTTTTTCTGTGAATTTATATTGATATTTCATTGAGCTGCTTATGTATTTATTAAATATTTGAACAAAATGTGTGAATGTGGTGGGTTTTTTGCTATCTTAGTAAAGTAACAGGCAGGTTGGGCCTTTTTGTAATTAAACTTCCCTTTGCCTAACCTCAATTTGAACTATAATAGTAATCACCAGAGACAGCCATAGATGCAGTTTTTACGTGGTAGATGAGAAATTTGTTAGATCTGCAGATAGTCTTGATGGCCTTCAATGGAATATCTTACATACATTTATTATAGTATATTGAAAAACATGTAATTGATATGCTGATTATATCCTTGTAGAAGGCTTATATATTTTCTCACCACAGCTCTTGAGGACCAGCAAGAGACTGATGCTTGAGTGTGTTGGTATGAAATTCCTGTCTTCTCACAAAAGACTCGTCTTGCATTAAGCTAAGCACTCTGTGGCATTATAGAGCCATTTCAACACTTTACCCGATGTTATTATGTCAAAAGCTGTCAGGTAATGTGTAGGGCGAGAAAGGCATTCTCCCCAAGAGTGCACATTAGAAAACATTATACTTTAACCGAACTTGAAACTATGTACTGTAAAGGGTAAACAATGTTGCAGGGTATTTTGACTCTGCCAGTCAGTGAGAGACATAGAACAGCAGTTGTCATGTAAGACCTGGGTTCAGGAAGTATGTGCTCCATGCCCCTCTGTGTCCAGCTCCTCGCAGGGCAGTCTCAAGGAGAAACCTCACACTTGCCCTTCCTTGATCTGGTTATCACAGTTGGCTGCAGTGGTGTATGACTTTATGTTATTAAACTATGAAATTAAGAAGTGTGTGTTTACCTTAATGAGAAACCTGTGTTTTGTGTTAACGAAATGGAAGATGTATGGTCCATTAAGTGAGTTTGTTAGGGACTGCATGCTAAAATCGAAGTGTAAAGGATGGTTAAGATGTAGTTATGATGACAACATTTTCTGGAAAGGGCAGTTCATTGGGTGTTTGGAGATTTAGGGTAGCCTACATTCATTGTATGTATTGAAGTTGGGTGTTAGTAGGTTATGCTGCTGGATCAAGTATGTATTAATTAGTGGTAATTATACAATCATCAATTCCTGCTGCGTCTAACAGAGCTGATAGAATCATATCTTATCTTTAATTATTAAATTTTTTCAGAAAATAAGTGCCCAACTTGAATTTATTATTATGTAATTCTTTTCTTCCTTTCTGCTTGTATCAAGTGCCCGGGTGACTAAAGTAAAGTGCTGGGTGTCGCTGCTGGAAGGTTGAGAGTTCAATCCTGATTCAAGACAGCCTCTTGTGTAAGTGGTAGCAAGGCCTTATATATATATATATATATATATGAGTGGTGAGCAGGGATACACCTAGTATCTTCTTTTCAATTTATTGTGCAACGTTTCGCCTTAAACACAAGGCATCATCAGGCTAAAAAAATATACAAAAGATTAATACTAAAATATGCAAAAACATAGGCTTAAGAAGTAAACAAACAAAAATAATACTAAAAATATTAAAAATACAAAGGCATGACATGAATGAGCTGTTAACTATTGGAAACAGACAGATAACTAGACTAAAACATTACTAAAAGGTATAAAAGTAATAAAAACATTAAAAAACACATAGGAAGTACGAAAACAGAGAGCTTGAACAAAATGTAACCTATTAGAACTTGACCAGGATAACTATAAGAAACTGAGGGAGTGGGGTTAAGACGAACCTTTGTGTGGTGCTGCTCGTGGCTGGGCGAGAACTAACCGTAGGTAGTGGGGTGTGGATGAGAATGGTTTTGGTTTCGAAGACCAAAACTCCGAAACAGATTATAAAATGTGTAATTGTGCTGATGATAATTGATTGTTAAGTTCAGGTTTCATATGTTTTATGTATATGGCTTCTAGTGTTCTGATGTCAGTATGTGCGTAAGCTTTGTGTAGTATATTAAAGTCTTCCCCTGTAAAGGGATGATCATGTGAGTGTGTGTTCTTACTGCCGAAAAAGATGGATTACCTAGCTGTTTCCGTGTACGTACCGAAACGCCTCTATGTTCACTGATTCTATGTGTTAAATTCCTCTTGGTTTCTCCAATGTTCTCTACATTTCGTGAAATCTTTCTAATATATATATATATAATATATATATATATATATATATATATATATATATATATATATATATATCTATATATATATATATATATATATATATATATATATATATATATATATATACATATATATATTTATATATATATATATATATTTATATATATATATATATATATATATATATATATATATATATATATATATATATATATATATACGCAACATTTATTTTCTCTCTGTCTTTTAATAATCATATGGTTTATGTCAACTGGCCTTTATACTGACATCCTTTGATTGACATCACTATTTTTTAAAACTAATTCCTATTCCTATTTAGCATGCAAATCCCAGGCTCCCCTCTTCACACTTATCACCGTCTGCTGTTATATCTTCAATAATATGTTAATCTCCATCCATGTCTAGACTTACACATAGCCTTTATTTTGTGTCACTTGGGGAATTGCTTATACTGTATCCTTCTGTAAGGCTTACATGGAACATAAGAATACCATTTAAGCAAACGGAAAGTGGGAAAACTGTTAATACGCATTTTGCTGTTAGAGGGACCAAGCTAGGTATAGAAATATAAACTGTAATCAATGATTGAATATCTTAAAATTTAATAATGAAATCTCAAATAAATGAAAATCAATAATAAAATAATCAAATAATCATAGGAACCAAATAGGTTTATAGAATAAACATATTCACATTCCGTAGTAAAGACCAGCCGGGCGGCGAGCTAAGCCTGTAAGCTGCCGTTTTAAGAGCGTCAGGGCATCACATGCATGGGTCAGTGTGTTGGTGTTCTACATGTTTTCATGTGTGTGTGTGTTTGTGTGTTTGTGTGTGTGTGTGTGTATGGACAGAAGCAAATGGAGACTCTTCTGTCTGGTCACCCTCTTGAGGAAGCTGCAAGTAACAGGTGTCAGAGAAGATGAGATTATAACACACACACTAAAGATATTCACAAACAAAGGTTTAACATACACATTTATTGAAAGTCACACCTGCACTGCCAACAAACAACTGCTGGGGCCATTACTCCCTCATAGAACACAAGGGCACGGCTGCCACCACAGATGTAACACACTGCCCACCACCACCCATTCCCACAGAGGACACATTCACACAGGCACAGCTGCCACCACAGATGTAACACACTGCCCACCACCACCCATTCTCACAGAGGACACACACACACAGGCACAGCTGCCACCACAGATGTAACACACTGCCCACCACCACCCATTCCCACAGAGGACACACTCACACAGGCACGGCTGCCACCACAGATGTAACACACTGCCCACCACCACCCATTCTTACAGAGGACACACACACAGGCACGGCTGCCACCACAGATGTAACACACTGCCCAACACCACCACCACACATTCTCACGGAGGACACACTCCCACCACAGATGTAACAGAATGCCCACCACCACCCATTCCCACAGGCACAGGTACCACCACACTCGTCCACACAACGCACCAACTCAAAAGTGGATCTTTACGTGCCTGCGAATCTCACCCTTTGTTTTGAAACATTTTTTACAAACATCACATTTGAACTCCCTCAAGCCAGTGTGTCTAAAAATGTGTTGATTTAGACAAAAACCGGAAGTGAATCTTTTACCACATTCTTCACATTTAAAATTTTTAACACCACTGTGTGTCAGGGTGTGTTGGGTGAGGGTAGACTTATGGGTAAATGTTTTTCCACATTCTTTACATTCATAATTTTTAACACCACTGTGTGTCAGTGTGTGTATGGTGAGGGTACGCTTTAGGGTAAATGTTTTCCCACATTCTTTACATTCATAATTTTTAACACCATTGTGTGTCAGTGTGTGTTGAGTTAGGGTACGCTTTTGGGTAAATGTTTTTCCACATTCTAAACATTCATAATTTTTAACACCACTGTGTGTCAGGGTGTGTGTGGTGAGGGTACGCTTTTGGGTAAATGTTTTCCCACATTGTTTACATTCATAAGTTTTAACACCACTGTGTGTCAGGATGTGTTCAGTGAGGGTAAACTTTTTGGCAAATCTTTTTCCACATTCTTTACATTCATAATTTTTAACACTACTGTGTGTCAGGGTATGTCTGATTTGGGTACATTTTAGGGTAAATTTTTTCCCACACAGTTTACATTCATGATTTTTAACACCGCTGTGTATCAGGGTGTGTTGGGTGAGGGTAGACTTTAGAGTAAATCTTTTCCCACACTCTTTACATTCATGGTTTTTAACACCACTGTGTGTCAGGGTGTGTTGGGTGAGGGTAGATTTTCCAGTAAATCTTTTCCCACACTGATTACATTCATGAATTTTAACATCACTGTGTGTCAGGGTGTGTAGGGTGAGTTGAGACTTTAGGGTAAATCTTTTCCCACACTGTTTACATTCATGATTTTTAACATCACTGTGTGTCAGGGTGTGTTTGGTGAGGTTAAACTTTTTGTTAAATTTTTTTCCACACTGTTTACATTCATAATTTTTAACAGCACTGTGTGTCAGGGTGTGTTGGTTGAGGTTAAACTTTTGGCTAAATCTTTTCCCACACTGTTTACATTCATGATTTTTAATACCACTGTGTGTCAGGGTGTGTTGGGTGAGGTGACCTTTATAGGTAAATCTTTTCCCACATTGTTTACATCCATGATTTTTAACACCACTGTGTGTCAGGGTGTGTCTCTTAAGCTCACTCTTGAATTTAAAGGCTTTATCACACTGCTGACACTCAAACTTTGTGGATGGAGCTACAATTGCCTCAAGATGATTCTTGACATCACGCCTGCGCCTCCCCACACCTGAGGCAGACTGATCCTGCTGCTCCTGGCCATTTATGCTGCTGCCCAGCCTCACAGCCTCCACTGCAGCACTACTCCCGGCAGCACTCGCCACGGTCGGTCCTACAGGAACCCTCAGGTCAGTGCCAAGCAGGGCAGCCGGCTTGAACTCTGGCCTTGGCACCTGCAACAATGGTGATGGTCAGGACACACACACACCAGAGAGCCATGCGCTGCCTTGACACGGTTTGTGTCTCGCTCGATCACTTACCTGACTTGACTTGCTGACACCTGCCCACCGCTACCCAATACGCTAAGTTCCTATCACTCCTAGTACTAGCTACCAGAATTTTATAGTAAGGTTTTTACACAGGAGCCAAATGGATATGCACCAGAAGTTGAGATAAAGCAAGTACCTATGCAGGCAGACATTATATGGACACAGACAGAGATTAAGAAGAAGATTGCACACCTGAAAAAGAATAAATCTCCAGGGCTTGATGGGATACACTCCAGAATCGTAACAGAAGTTGTGGATCAGGTTGCAACTCCTCTAAAAATAACATTCGAACCTTCCTATAACAAACAGACCACTGTTGTGAGATGACAGTATAAGCCAAGGAACAACTCTATTACCCTATCATCCTTATTACGACCCAGCCTGGCATATGCCCACCCACCCACTACCCCACTAACACAATAATGGCATCAATAAATCAATAAGTGCCATTGTTGGCCTCAATGACCTTTTTCCTTCCAGCACAGGCCGCCGCCGCACCTCCGAAATTGTGATGTCAACTTGGATCTCAACACAATGTCTCGATGTGGTGGTTTAGTGGCTTTTTAAATGTGTTGCACATGTTGTGGTATTCCTGGTGTCCTCCGTCCTCGTGACGTGTTTAGCTGTCAAGATAACACTGGGTTTAGAAAGCAGACTATAAAATCACTACCTTTTTTGTTTGTTGTGTGACTTGTTACTTGGACCTGGACTTGGGTTGGGAGGAAGGATCTTTTACATCAAGACCTAGATCAAGATATCTCTCTGCCACCATAATGATGGATAAATACTATAATAATAATAATAATAATAATAATAAATATGAGGTGATGGTAACGGGAATAATGAAAGTATTTCCTGTATCTCTTATTTTTTTTATATATTTTTTTAATGTTTGATATTATAGTACTGATGAAATTGAGTCCAGATTCGTGTTCAGTATGACCGAAAACCTTTATGTACGCATTTTCATGAAATTCCGAGGTGTGGAAATTTTCATGAAATTTTCATGAAAATTTCCACCTCAGATTTTTTGGCAGAAATCATGTATTTTGAAATAACTCGAAAACTATGAGGTTTACGCAAAAAGAGTATATAATATAAAAGAAAGAGCAGGACACGCCGGTTCTTGTGAGCTATAGTGATATGGAATTGGAACATAAGTATAGATGTAAGAATTGAAATAAGAAAACATTAATTTTGTTCACAATAATTAACTTTTCTCCAAAGGTATAATATATATGGGAAATGTTATGACATCAATCGATAGATCTTTTCAAGCTGCATAACTTTGTTTCTAATCCTTTTTCCTGTAAGAGTAATAGTTTCATAGTAAAATGGCAAAAACATATTCGACCTCAATTCTGGTGGACATTTTCGGACCACAAAATCAAAAATTCCTTACCATCACAGATACGTGAAAAATGACTTCAATAAAACTTTTAGATATTCCAATTTACAGTAAAATTAGTTCAAAAAGTTTTCGTGTATGACAAACAGTTTTAACGGCAGTAGCAAAAAACCTTCTACCCTATACCTGAAGGGGTTAATGGGGGGAAGGGGCTAACGGGGGGGGAGGTAATGAACACTTCTGGCAAATGAAAAGCAGGAACATTATCCATCTTGCTGTCGTTCTTTTACGTTGGTAAGCTTAGCGACTATGCATTATTTTTTTGTAAACACTCATAATGGTAATTCGTTTATGTGATTTTAAACAACGGATGTATTATATAGATCAAGTACGATTGACAGACTTAAAACTACGATCTAATTGGACGGATGTGATGCCATACGATGTCAGGTGGTAGATATAGAGTGTGTTAGGTAAGTTATTTAACCTGTGTCCAACCTACGCACAGAGCCTCTTAGTGACCATGGCGAGGAATCAATGAAAAGGCTGAGAACGCAATAAATCAATCAATAACAGCAACGAAAAGGCTGCACCGTGAATAACCTTCTCAAAAAGAATATAAGAAAGACAGACAGAAAGAAAATAATATGTGGCTCCCACAGTATACATGTATTCTATAACGTAACCAAGACTTGGAACCTGCACTCAGCAACGAGAGAGATGATCTCACGTGTTTAAGTTGCAAAGGTGAATGCCGGATTTCCAGGATCCCCTCGGGTGACGCAAGGAGAGAGGATACCACCTGCAATGTAAAAGGTTCTTGGTTGAAACAAAACGACAACGCAGTGACTGAAACACTCGTATTACATTTAATATTGCTTTCAAAGAGTGAGGCTTATGAATAAGTATTTTTATGAATAGTGCCGGAACAAAAGTAGTTCTTAAGGTTATCATTTATGCATAAACAAGTGCCTGAAGCATGTGGTGTTCATTGTTTTTGTTATGACAAGTAGTCTACTTGTCACAACAAAACCAATGCTTCAAGATAAAAGTCTACTTGAAGTAGACTTTTATCATGACGCGTCAATTTTATTTTGCCTTCGCAGGATGAGGGATGTGATGACTATTGAAATACATTGAGTGTTGAATACTTCACATAAGGTTTTCATTATGTATAGCACCAAATGAGGACGGTAGAGTGGTTTATAATGATTCTTTTTGACAGAATATACATCACCAGGGCAGTTTTAACCTTCTCAACACATTAAGGTTTGTTGTTATGTCCCTTTTCCTTACAAGACGTAAAGGGACTATCATGTAAAATAATTGTTAAAGCTTCATTCAGTGTATCGAAAGCTAACTACACATTTCGATGCTCTGCTGCCTCACTCGCCGCTTCGGCCGACTCGCGGCTGCACTGCACGCGGCTATTTCCCCGCACACTCTGAGCATGCGCGAGCAGTCTCGCCTCGTGATTGGCTGCCCTAACCTACCTAATCTGCCTATCCTAATGTACCTAGTTTGCCTAACCTTACCTAAAGTAACTTATATGTAGCAACCTTACTTAACCTAACCTATCCTTTACGTTTGCAAGGTAGGGTTAGGCAAGCTCCTCTATGTTTCCATTAGATGATGCTGGGCAGTTGGGAGCATGGCACTTGCATAGTAAATTTATATATAATTTAGGCAAACTAGATACACTAGGATAGGCAGATTAGGTAGGTTAGGGCAGCCAATCACGAGGCGAGACTGCTCGCGCATGCTCAGAGTGTGTGAGAAAATAGCTACGTGCAGGGCCTCCCTTGCTAACGCGGCGTCTCGACTGGTGATTTGTTCGAAGCCCTAATACTATCTCAAACGGGAGAGGCTTCTGCCGAAGCAATGCTTTCTCCGCAGAACACAGTCAGGCCTTTCCCTGCAACAACCCTGCTGCCTGCCGCCTGCTGGTCGCCGTCTACCAGTTGCTGTTGCACAACCTCGTGTAACATTCCTTGTTTTAGCGCTGCTCTCCCGCAAGGTAAATTGTTTTCATTCATATCGTGTGTTCATCGTCATTCTGTGTTTACTTAGACTTTTGTGGAGTATATTGTTAGACAGTTAGACAGTAGGAATTGTTTCTCCTTATTTGCTTTGCTAATCACACAGTTCCATGCACCTTATTCTAACATCTCGACGCGGAAAAAAAAGTAAATGCTGGTTCTTTTCGTAGAATAAATTGTTAGTTATTTGGGAATTATTATATAGTGTTAATGTAAGAGTGGGCCGGGTGGCTCTGTGTTAGTGTTCAGCTCGTGACCAAAAAGATTGTCAGTTCCATCCCGACTCACGGCAGCTTCTTGGTAAGAGGGGCAGCGCTCTCTTGTTAACGCTAGCAAAACTATGTATGCTATAATTAACTAGTTCTGGAGGATTATTTAAAAAATCTCAATGTAAGAGCAAAATCCATCATATTAAAACATAACCTGCCTAATATATGGTGCGCGATTCCATTATTCGGTATAGTCTGTACCTCAAGTTAATATTAATGTAATGATTTTCCTTCAACAGCTAGTGGTAACACGTGGCGGCAGATCCTGACTCGGGGGTCACATGGGAGACTGTCGCTAGTAAGTCGTCGGGCCACGCCTTCACGGGCAGGGCACGATGGCTGAACCCCCACTGAGCCTTTAATGTGACCCTCCTGCCAGCGCCGCCGCCACCACCACCACTACCACCACCTCTACCTCTACCACCTCCACCACCACTACGACTGTCTTCTCTCATTACTTGGGCGTGAGAAAGGTAAGAATATCTTGTTTTTGTGTTCCGAGACGAAATATGCAGGGAGGAAGGTAGACGCAGAACCAAAGCTGGTTAGTGATAAAATTACGTAGATGAAGTTTGCATCTGTTTAAAATGAAGTGAATTGAGTTAACCAAACCTTCGACGTGTTGTGAAAGCAAGGTGAATTGGGCTCGTCTGGTAGTGTGGGAATTGTTAGTTATTCATGAAACTTGTGTACACGTGTTGGTGTTGTGTAACGGAAGGTTGTCTGGCCGAGAAAGTTTCATCCAATCGCTGTCGGACATTACTTACTGTTTGTGTGTTGTGTGTGATGTTGTACCTTGAGCTAGTAATGGAAAAGAAGAAGTTCTAGTGCTTTTTAATGTCGCATGTGGCATTAAAGTATATCATAAGAGTATTCAGTTGGTGAAAGTGGTAACTCTTTTAATTTGAAAACGTTGATACCACCGCTTTGTTGTAAATAGTCATTGTTTTATTCCAAGTTTCATATGATTCGTATTTTCATTTTATATCGGTTTATTTAGAAATATGGACTCCAGTTGTTTCCATACTAATCATTCCAATGATTATTTTGTCTTCCTGTCCCTTCCCCTACTCGTGAGCTGCATGAAATATTACTGGTCATATAATTGTCGTATAGTTTTATTCTTAACTTATGGTTACTTTTATTATTTGACTGAAATTACGGCACTTACCTCGTTCCAGTTAACTTGTCGTGCTTGAACTTTACTACTCCCTGTGTTAGAAAGGCTTCGATATTTACCAGTTTGCTTTAACGAGTAAGCCTTTTATCGCCCACTATGATAATCTTCCTCCTATTCACCTCCGTTTACTTGCATTTAAACTATTCCACCATTCAGCATCTTAGGTCTTCTTCCCCTTCTTAGGATGTCATCTGTTTACTTTCTCATATCTTGCTTCTCCAATAAACATTTTCAATCACGAGCAAAAATATAAAATGGACCTGAAGCTGATCCATGATGTAGCTCAACTTTGGTATTAAACTTGATTCGTAAGTCCCAATACTTCGGTCATTGAGTTAGTTATCTTAAACAATTGTATAATGTTTTATTGAGCTCCTTTCACTCTCCAACCTGAATGTACTATGTGTCTTCCTACTCGCTATATAACATTTCATCCCTTTCAAGCTATATTGGATTTGTTTCCAGATGAATATAACGTCCACTTCACCTTACGTATATATACAGACAAATTGCATCAGTTCTACTTTGACCCATTTCTCTCGCTCTTGTCCAGTCACGTAACCTTCTCTGGGACTCCGGACACGCGTTCCCTTAATGTGATTCCTTCCTTCCATTCTACCACTCTACAGTCTGTCTCTTACTTTATAAAAATCTAAAGCTTCAATTTATGTATTCTGTTCATTTTCAACTTTTTTCATGTGTGTCATATCTCTTCAGAGTTCCTGTATCACTTTTCTTGTTACTTCTGATTGTATTTGTCTTCTTCCCTGTTTTCATTTTGTATACGTACACCAAGTTCTGATGTCAACGCTGTGTTATTGATCTTGCTCCCACCTCAGTACCCGCTACCTCGTATTCTATATGCAGCAGGTCTTCGAAACTATATATCATATATTTTCTTCCTCTTGCTGTACGTATTTGTCTTGCTGTCTCATAGATATTTCTCTTTTCTTCCACTCGTGTATTCCCTCCTTTCATCTATTGTCTAATATTTTGCATTTAAAAAATGTTCATTGTACATTTCTCTTCTTCCTTGACTTTACTGTATTCATCTTGTACTTCCTCAGCCATGACTTTGCTGAGTATCTAAAAATAATACTTCTTCCTAATCAGAAAGTTTTATTTATCTATTTATTTTTTAATTAGGTCTGTCCTCTTTGAGGCAGCTTCCTCTCCTCAGTTCTCCCTCTTCGTTTATTCTGGCCACTGGTTGCCCTGTTGCCTCCACCATCAGTGTGTGCTTCATATTGTTCTATTTCTCTGCGGTGTTTGGTATTTCCTGCATTCTCGGCCTACTTCATCCGATCAGTTCCACTAACTTTTATTTGAGTACCATTTCTCAGATCTTTTAATCCTATTACCACTTGAGTCTTAAAGGATTTACAAAACGTCTCTGCGTCCTTGCGTGTCATAAAAATCGACTTAAAGGGACAAGGGGTAGGGTTGGAAACTATCCCAGGAATATATATATATATATATATATATATATATATATATATATATATATATATATATATATATATATATATATAATCTCCCCCTTGTTTCCAACAGTATTGCAATATTTGCGTTTACCTGTGAGTTTGTTACCTGGTATACCATGTAGCCTTAAGTGTCCACTAACTGTTACACATCCTACCTCGGAGGCAATATTTTTATCTTTAACCAAAACTGAAATAGGTAGAAAAATATAAGAAATTTGTGCCAGTTTCTGTCGGGTTTCTTGTGCTTCCATCTGTCTGTCCCTCCGCCACCTTCTCGTAACTAGTTTCATACAGCTTTGTCACGACGCTCCTGGATTCCCTGATGAGGACAAAGCTTCGTTACTTCTTTTCAAACCATTTCTCAAGTTATAGCCTCGATCCGTTCTTTCCTAAGGCTACCACGCCCCTTCCCCATCATTCATCTCTTTCAAAGCAGGCATTGTAGTTTCCTTGTGAGAGTCGGAAGTAGATGAACATTAGGAAAGGCTAGTTGATTACACACACCCACACACCCACACACCCCCACACCCCCATACACACACACACACACACACACACACACACACACACACACACACACACACACACACACACACACACACACACACACACACACACACACACACACACACACACACACACACACACACACACACACACACTAACTTTACGTCCCGGCATCGCGTCCACCAGAGTCGATAAGTAGAAGTACATTGCCACAAGGAAAGTTCAGATATAGTGAAGGAAAACCAGAAGTGTGTGCAAGGGTAAGGATGATGATGAATGTAAAGCATCTTATTGTATTTGTAGAATCTCTCTCTCTCTCTCTCTCTCTCTCTCTCTCTCTCTCTCTCTCTCTCTCTCTCTCTCTCTCTCTCTCTCTCTCTCTCTCTCTCTCTCTCTCTCTCTCTCTCAATAAAGAGCTAGAAAGAGAAACGTATAAGATACATAGATAAACGGAGAATTTGATAGATGGGTAGATATGTAGATAAATAAATAGATAGGTTATGTATGTAAATTGTATAGTCCTATAGAAATTCTACCATCCATTAACTGTTAAATGGCGCAGCGTACCAGCATGTCAAATTCAAATTCCGTATACTGTATAGTTGTAATGGGAGCGAGTAAAATCCTGACACATTGAATTTACGTGCTGTGAAAAACATTCAAAACATTTTTATTCTATATATTTGATATCTTTTTTAAAATTCATTTTTGATTTATTTGGTTGGAGGGAAGTAGGCTGTCCTTATCTACCGTGTGTGCGTGTGCGTGTGTGTGTGTGTGTGTGTGTGTGTGTGTGTGTGTGTGTGTGTGTGTGTGTGTGTGTGTGTGTGCGTGTGCGCGTGTGCGTGTTAGTTCTATTGGAGGTCTTGCTTATCATCTTTATTTATTTCTTATTTATAGTTTTCCTTTAATTCTTCTTCTTTTTGTTGTTGTTGTTTATGTTGTTGTCTGTGGTTATTATTCTTCCTTCTCTTTTATTATCTTCTTTTGTTTTATTTTCTAGTTTTTCCTTTTATTTTTCTATTTCATTTTTATCATATCTTTCATCATATGTTATCTTTTATTTTCTTCCACTTTCTCTCTCTTCCGTTACGACCTTCAACCCGGTGGTAATGTGCATACTGCCACCTCTTATTGTCTTCAGGGATGCATAATAAGGAACATAAACCTGCCTTCACCACATACAGTTAATTAGAAAACGTCAAATGTATAATATTCCTTCATAATAGAAAGGCGATATAAAACCCACCATCCATCACGTATTTTTTCATAATCTAATTCATTTTCTTCCTTCTTATAATTTCCAACACTCGGTCTGCTTTCAGTACTAATAATAAGAGAAATAATAGTGGTTTTTTTTAGGGTCTGTTCCTCGTTACTTGGCGGTGCTTGTGGGAAGATCTTACTTCTTTCCTTGCAATGATAAGAAGAAAAAATAGATGTGGTCTTGAAGTACAGTGGAAATGGGTTCAAATGTGTAGTGTTTGTAGTAGTGGTGGTGGTGGTGGTGGTGGTGGTGGTGGTGGTGGTGGTGGTGGTGGTGGTGGTGGTGGTGGTGGTGATGATGGTGGTGGCAATGGTGATGCTGGCAGTATAATCTCATCTAGGGTGGCATATGGACGACACCATAACTTCATTTATGTGATTTGGACCTAGTTTCAAAGTTCGTGATGTATCCTGACAGCTGACAGACTGACAGTGCCTCCTGTAGGTGACTTGACTAGGGCGTCTTGCTTACATATATTTGCATACACATAATCATACAGTGGGCTATACGTAAAGGTGAGAGTTATAGCAATGTAAGGAATTGGCGTGTGACTTGGTGGTGTCTTGTTATGCATAGTTAGGCCTTATCCACGTTTTTTGTTATATTTATTTTATTATTTTTTTTTTAAGTGTTATTCCCTCATCGTACTCTATTTTTTTTTTAATTGATTGTTTTATTTTGAAGATATACAAGGTGTAGGTACAAAGAGCACTTCCCAGGATAACATAAAAAAGTCCATACACCACACACACTCTACAATCTGAATGTTGGTGTGTTGGTTAATTGATATGCAATGCACCTGACCTCCCTGTCTATCAATGTCACAGTAGACGCCCAGTCGATGCAATGCTGACGACGCTGTGGCTCGCCCGGCTATTAGTAACGTTTTGAAAGGTCTGACAGCAGAGTGATTCAGTCACCTACCAACACGTCTGACACATGCCTTGTTGTTTATAATAAATAATACTTAACATCGATGGGCCGTGCAGTAAAGGATTTTAACGTGGTAGTTCATTTGTAATTCCATGATGATGAAATTACCCTACAGTGAATCTCATAATTTATTCTAATGGCAAAAAAAAAAGGAAAAGAATTACAATATTGTTATACACATGTATCTATCTGTCTAGGTATGTCTAGGTATTGTATGTGGTCGATAATATATAACTTACAGCCGATATTTCATGAAAGGCATAACTAGAGATGTTTTCTTCAACGAATAGTTATGAAACCAAATAATGTATAACTATAAATATTACAAACTATAAGGAACATAATGAGGACGAGTGTGAGTCTACTAATGTATCAATGTCACATAATGAAGGCAGAGTATAGAGGTGCCCTGCTAGATTTTTTAATTAGGTTTAAAAATTAATAATCACATTTAAATAATAGATTTTCCATATACATAAATTCATTATGACTTGCCTTTGGTGTTAGGTGGAATTAAAATATTTCATACGGTCTGTGCACAGGAGCAACGGTTGTCGTGAGAAACGTTAAAATGGCACATCACTTCAAAGAGACATTCCTTAACTTGTCCTTCCCTCCTTCCCTACTTCCCTCCCTTACTTCCGCCTTTGCCCTGGAGCAGCGGTTGTAGTGCGTAATTAAAAAAATAAGTCGAAACAAGGAAATGTATACGAGGACACTTTTGGCTTGGAATGTTATCTATAATTTCTGGAGCTCCCTGGAAAATCTCGCGTGACTCCCTGTATATCATGGCACAGATAGCTTTGCAGTGTTAATTAGACGACTAAGATACACTTGACTTATTTGTATTAAACAACATTTGCGAAAGGCAGATTAATCAGACTAACTTGATAAATCCATGAACATGCGATGACCTTGAAATTCCAACATGAAAATAATCTTAATGTGACTGAACTACACAATATTAACAACGCCTTTACGTCATAACAAGCCCATGCATTGAACATAATGATGGCACACGACACTGTCTTCATTAAGATAACATTTACTGGGACGCTTCTGAAAAAAAACAAGCGTAATATCAGGGTATTATTTTTGATATTTACAACCGGTGACTAGCTGAAGCAGGATGATAATGGTGGTGGTAGTAGGTGGAGTTTCAGTGGTAATGGTGGAGGCAGGTTGTAGTGAGTGGCGGCAGTGAGCAGTGTGCGACAGGAGGTTCAATACAGTTCAGTTATCGGTGGGAGAGGAAATCTTTGCAACGACCTCCTATTTGTGGCATCCTCTCTCTTGTTATGTCTTGTGATGTTGTGGTGAAGAGTTCCGATCACCGAAGGAATATTGTAGAGTGAATTGCATCTTTATATATATATATATATATATATATATATATATATATATATATATATATATACACACACACACCAACACACACACACACACCAACACACACACCAACACACACACCAACACACACATACCAACACACACACACACCAACACACACACACACCAACACACACACACACCAACACACACACACACACACGTCCTCTCACTCAACACACTCGTCTGATCGATTCACTCAGTCTGTGTTCAAATGTGCATACCATTATACAAACACATTCCGTCGCTTATAGGAGCAAGAGCAACATGTATGTGTATGTGTGTGTGTAGAAGTGGGACAGGAGCCCTTCATGTCCAATATTATGAGTGCATTCACTGCCGGGTTTCAATTTTTTTTTTTATATACTTTTGTTAAAAATGAAATTGTGAATATAAGTGTTGTGAATCTGTATTGCACTTGTGAGTAATGGGCGTTGGCGAGCACTGGTGATGGGGTAAATGCTGTGTGGTGATGGGGTAAGTGCTGTGTGGTGCTTTGTGGTGATGGGGTAAGTGCTGTGTGGTGATGGGGTAAGTGCTGTGTGGTGCTGTGTGGTGATGGGGTAAGTGTTGTGTGGTGCTGCACTGATTTTGTCACTTATTTAACTTTTTATTTTTTATTCGTATACTAATTTTCACTTTGTGCCTCGTATAGAGTGCTAGTGACGAGGATAGGCACAATGAGTTCAAGTATCTTCAAATGTGTACACAGTATTGATTTAGCTATTGTGTATACGCTTTAATCATTATGTGTAGTGATATACTGAATTCTGTGTCTGGTAAAACTTTTCAAGCATTTGTGTGTAGGTTGTGGCAAGATGGCAGTAGTGAGGACACAGCTTGGACCAAGTCGTTAGGAGAAGGTGCAAGTTAGGGAAGTGTAAGTAAGCCTCGGGACGTGAGAATTGGAAGCTGTGCCTTGCCTTGCCTCGTTTTAAGATCAGTACCAGCTGGTGATGATTGGCCTTGGTAGCACATTGTTTTGTATTAGTCACAGTGGGTATGTTGTGATGGCTTCCGTACATTAATTCTTATGCTGCAGCTGGGCATCACTAAATTTTTTTTAATACCCATCCATGTAAGTGAAATCCATCAAATTCATACCATAATAACGAGACGCAGGGCAGTCATAATTCTTTATAGATGAATTAGTTCCTAATACAATAACTAACATCATACATCAGTAAACTTGTCTTGTGCCTCGTAGCTTGTAGCAGCTTGCGGCATTGGTCTAACACTCAGGCGGACGTGAGGCTCGGTTGTTGAGAGGCTCTCGTCTGGTGAATGTAAACGAGGGAATCTAAGCTGTGGCTATTGTTGCTTCATATTAGGTTTCAGTTTAAACCACTATATACTCCGCAGCAGAACCTGGAAGTCACTGGCCTCACTGTTTGCATCACTGTTTGCGTCTCACTGTTTGCATCACTGTTTGCGTCTCACTGTTTGCCGTTGAGTGAACAGGTAAGCGGGGAGGGACTGGATGGGTAGAGGGTAGAGGGCAGAGGGCAGAGGGAGGTATTGCAGCAAGGCGGGTGTGGCAATGTGATATGTTCCACTGTGCTCGGGAGGTACAGCGGCAACATGGATGGAAGTGTGTATATTGCCCAGTGGTTGGCTTTTGATGGTCTCGTTATTATAGCAAACAGAACTCTGATTTCAGCGAGTGTGTGTTTTTCACCATTCCTGTGATTTTTTTTTTCTTCTGGTGCTATTCGTAATAAGCTGTGTGTGGAGTGTGCGATAAGCCCAGCATCGCTCAGCCTAATAGTTGGCAACCGGATATTGGGAGAGTTATGTACATATTTTTGATTTGTCACGTCGTTGATTTTGCATTCTGTCAATGGACTAAAACCAATAGATATCAAATGAAATGGGCTACTACTGAATCAAAAACTCGCATGTTGATGACCTCATAGTTATGAATAAAGAGCGTCAGGGCTTCATTCAGGACCATTGCAATGCTTCCCAAATTGTGTATGTACTACGTTATAAGCCTCCTCTCCCCCTCCTTCCATCCCTGTCTCCCTCATTACTTCCTTGTTGGTGCCTCATCACGGCTTGCTTGGATTCATGTCAGGTTTACGTTGAATGCCAAGACATTTTTCTGCCTGATAGAAGATTCTTGCGTGTGCTTTTCGCAATGCAAAATGGTCCCCTCCTCTTCTTCCTCCTCCTCCTCGTAACACAAGGGAAGGACGTCGTCAGTGGGAAGAGGGGGGGGGGCGCTGGTAGACGTGGGAGGAAGTGGAGAAAATGTTGCAGGCACAAAAGATCCAGTTTTCCTGCGAAGAGAAATTGATGAGACGTAAACACTTGTTCTTTGCTTGCAGCTCGCCGAACCGCACTGTTGAGCGTTGCGTGTGTGTTGGTTATGTGGAGGGACAGCTTGGTTTGGTGTTGAGGCTGTGGGCGACGCAATGCCAAGAAGAAACCAGTCCCTCAATGCGTGTTCAGGAGGAAGGGAGGGAGAGAAGGGCGTAGGGTGAAAGCGAAAGTGAGGTCAGCGATTTTTCTTTTTCAACTATATAGTGACATATAGTGAAAGGGAATCATGAAAGTGTTAAAAAAAAAAAGTGTAGCCGAGGTTTCATTGTCCAGCCCAGCAATCCTAATGGAAGTCTAATGGAACGCTTACATTCTTCAGGGAAAAATAGTTAGTGTCGAACTTTTCCTTTTTCCTTCCAATCCATGGTGTGAACAAAACAATTTAGGCATGAAAAATATATAGAGTATGAATTCCCGCCGTGTTGCACAGCTGTCCGGACACACTATAGAGGGAGAGGGGAAGGAAGGGAAGGGGTGACCGGCTCTCCTCCTGTGATTGTACGTGTCTAGGACCAGTGTTACTTAAAAGTCTCGATCAAAGTATGTAAAGATCTTCGTATAGGTGTGTGTGTATGTGTGTGTGTGTGAAAAGAAAGTGACCTTGAATTGAACGATGTGATACAAATTTATTTGTATATGTATTTTTGTCTCCTTGCATTTTATTTCCTGCTACGAATAGTCTCATCCTAGGCAGTAATTACTCCATGAAAGGGTGCGTCGGGCAAGGTTTAGGTTGTAGAAAACTGGGGAATTGCACCGTTCATTTTTATCATCGTTTGAGTGCAGTCAACCTATAATTCCCACACATATTATACACTACTAAATGCGTGGTGGAATATGATGAATATATCCTTAATTCCATCCACCCAACCATCCCATTGTTTTTAAAGTCCATTTGTTGATGTATTTGATATGATGTGATACTATACGTGATAAGTTTTTTTCTGTAAGATTAGTGGGGATAGGATAGGTTACGTTAGGATAGGTATGGTTTGATAGGTTAGTTTTGATTAGGTTAGATTAGGTTTGTGTAAAGTTAGGTTAGTTTAGGTTAGTCCAGGTCAGGTTTGGGTTAGGTTAGGTTAGGTCAGGTCAGGTTAGGTTTGGTTAGGTTAGTTTAGGTAAGGCTAGGTCAGGTTTGGTTAGGTTAGGTTAGGTATGGTATGGTTAGGTTAGACAAGTTAGTTTTGGTTAGGTTAGGTTAGGTTTGGGTAAAGTTAGGTTAGCTTAGGTAAGACTAGGTCAGGTTAGGTTAGGGTAGGTTATGATGAAGTGTAAAGGTTATGCTTAACACCTACATCATAATAGGTGGTGAGGCTCGTGTTTCCTGCTGCAGACATTTGGAAACCCACAAGATCCGTTACTCCCCGTGTTGTGAAAGATCTTAATTACTTTACAGAAGGATTATTGCGTGCATAATATATTAATGTTGCTATTACCTTGTATGTCTGTGTTTATCTTAATTATCTCCTGAATATTTTATAGATGCGAAAATGATATATGTAAATTGATATTGTAGGAAGGTAAATGCATCGCGTCACCAACTGGACTCCATTCCAAGGGCAGCATTTCCTCCCCAAGCGAACCAACGTGATTTTTTTTATAATCATTACGCTAATTATGAATTTTTAAAGCAATAGCAGACTGGTCAAGGTGTAAAAGCAAAGTGAGATAGTGAGAAAGCGAGCTGATACTCAAAAAGAGATTATAAGTTTCAAGTTCCCGAGGTATCCGAACACTCCTCTTGAAAGTGTGCTAAGTGGTATGAAAGTGCAAGTGAAAAGGAAGTCTTATAAAAGCGCAAGAAAAAAAGTAAGGAAAGTTACTCCAGAACTTAGCAGTAATGAGGCTGAAGGAGGAAAGATTATAGCTGAATTTTGCATGAGTGAGGTTGGTCGACTATTTGTGAGAATGAGTAGAACTTTTATACCTCCTCCCCATCCTGCTTCCCTACTTCCTTCCCTCTATCTCTCCTATTAAACACACTTTCTTTCGGCTGCAACACCATCCTAAAGCACCAGACTTGGCTGACTGTGGCTGGTGAGTAAATTTGCATAGATTAGGGAGGAAAAAAAATCTCCAATTATTCTGGCACGACAAGGTCTCTGTGTAAAATGTGGAGCTGATAAGAAAGTTACGATACAAGCATAATAGTAAACGCTTTTTGAAATACAGTGAATTTGATAAGATTTTCGTGAATTATAGAAGGCAAACTAGTTATAATTCATGTATTGCTAAATCTAGTGTGTGAGACGAGACACCTTAGTTACCTGATCGCCTCACGACACTTACCTCGTTATGTTATAGTTTTATTCATTGTAATTTACACATCTTGCATGATATTTGTGGATGTGCGTGTGTGTGTACGTGTGTGTGATGGATGGGTAGAATTATGAGTCGTATATATTTCAAAGTAATACACACTTTACATTACCTTGTGAAATTAACGTTGATCAACTTAATTTGCAACGTGATGGAAAACCTATATTTCATAACATACAAATGACCTCTTTGGGTTAGTTTATTATCGGTTACTATTGTTATTCTTCATTATTTATTTATCTTCTTATTTGAACTATACAGGAACATGAAATAGGACGTGTATAAGAGGCGTGTGTGCGTGTGTGTGTGCGTAATACATCATCCAATTAGTAGGGGATATGTGTTGATGAGGCGTACCAGGAATGCAATAATACTGTTTTGGAAATGGATCTTGATGGAGATGGATTTAAACTGTCAATAATTAGTATTCATCCTCGTTAAGTAATCATATGAAAAACACTTTACCGCCCTCATTAGAAGCCATCGCCAGTAATGCATTTTGATAACACCTACATAGCTCATTAGCACCACAATCTCATCCTATACAATAATATTTTTTTCCCTTCACTTTTTATTCCCCTCAGACATGTTGACTCCTACACACACAACTCAACACAACGTGGAGTAAATAATTCTGAGGGGAAAAAAAAGAGGGAAATTGAATTATGTTAATGAGGAGTAAAGTTGTGGTGGTGCAGACGGTGGGTGTGATAGTAGTAATAGTTGTTGTAATGGTGGTAGTTGTGGTTGTATTGTTGTTATTGTTTTTATTATTTTATTGTTTATCACGCCATCGTCTTCCAATGATGTATAATGGTCTTGAAACCTATCTAGATTTTGCAGAATTTATTAGTCGTTGTTATTAAGAAAGCAAAACAAACGGGCAAACCTTAATAAAAATATCTATACACAATAAAAACAAACTCACTCTATATTTATTTGAAATACATAAAATACTGCAGGAAAGACGTAACAATTTGTATAGCGTGTTTATAATCACTTAAGTAAATAACAGAATAACACCATGTGCATGTTTTATCAATCGGGTTAGAATATAAAAGAAAAAAGTATAAAAGCATACAAGAATACAAAGGAAAACATCATTTATTCAACCTTTCGGAAGCATTGAAGCACAAAGATACAAAGGACAAAGGCAACTGAAGGGAGCTTGCGTCTTGGTGGGAGTGTTTGATGTGGAGAAGATGAAGGCAGATGGGCTTGATGTAAGGGCCACTGCAACAACCATCACTATATGTATTATTAATTTCAGTTTTGTCGTCTTATTGATGTAAATCCTTGTAAGCATCACGTCATGGTCTTCAATAGTCCAAGCATCATTATTCGTCAGCTGCCAGTCAGTCAGTCAGTCAGTCAGTCAATCAATCAATCAATAAGTCAGTCAGTCAGTGAGTCAGTCAACCATCCAGCCTCCCGCAGACCCATCGCCGCCACATTCATCATCTCCGTCCGTTCAGGAAACTTCCGGAATGGTGAACGATAAAAGTGGAAACCTCCCAACAAAAGTTTACAAAGGTTCCCCCTCTTCTCCACGTCAATAACACACACACACACACACACACACACACACACACACACACACACACACACACACACACACACATACACACACACACACACACACACACACACAGATGAAAAACAAATAGTCGTCCTTGGAAAATAGATTTAAGATGTTCAGGAAGTCTGGGAAATGATGGGTAGTTCCATAGAAAAACCGGGTGTTTGGGTAGATAGTAGTCTTATTGGAAAGGACTGTATGTGTGTGTGTGTGTGTGTGTGTGTGTGCGTGTGCGCGCGCGTGTGTGTGTGTCTGTCTGTCTGTCTGTCTGTCTGTCTGTCTGTGTGAAGTGAGGAGTAGTGCATGTACGTCAAGGATAATCTCTAACCTTACAATTGGATCCTGTGATGATAAAAAAAGAGGTAGAAATGTGATTGTGTTACCTGTAGTTGGTGAGCGTGTCTGTGGTTGGTGTGTCATTCGATGTAGTGTGTGCACCAATCAACGACCTTGGCTGCTTTACGGCGAAGGGTTGGGGTGGGTGGGGTGGGTGCGGGTGGGTGAGTGTGGGTGGGTCTCATTGCACCTCAGTACCATGGTCCAGGTGTGCGTGTGTGCGAGAGCGTGAGAGCGAGATAGAAATAATGGTATCCACAGTAACCACCACAATAATAACAATATTCCATTGCGTCACAAAACAGTTTGGAATGCCACGACCCGTGAAGGTGATCGCAGAAAAGTGTTTGCACGCCGGGCTTGTCGGGGCGTGAAAGGCTGTTTTTTGTTTTCACCAGTTTTCACTTTAAGCCAAGGACGCAACAGCCATTCACACGTGTAAACAGCGAGTGTCATTTTGTTTAATTACAAGATGCAGTGTTCAATGCACGCCACTTTAAATATAATCATACATTAGGTTTCAATGCACGCCACTTTAAATATAATCATACATTAGGTTTCAATGCACGCCACTTTAAATATAATCATACATTAAGGTTTTTTTTTTTTTTAATATAATCACAAAAGATTTTGAGGAAAATACAACTTTGGGAGTGGAAACGCGTAAAACACAATTTATTACTTTGCTTGCATTCAATATTCAATTAAATTCGTTTAGGAAAATTTCCTGGCGACGCGTGATAATGTGTTATTGGGAAAAAAAAGAAATTGTGTTTTTATGAGATTAAAGGCGACGAAATCACAGTTGTTGTGGACCGGAAACCAACTAACTTTCAGATAATCAAAACATTGTTTAACTACAAATATCATTATATAATCATATGTAAATCATTATCGTACAACTCTTCGTTTGCTATAGATAGAATTTCGGTGAAAGCAAAACTCCATACACGATCAAGTGAAAATAATAAAGAATAATAATTGCCTGTAAAACCTTATTTCAACTCTGTCCTGCTTGTATCAATTCGGTTATTGCCGTGCATTTAAACTTGCCCTTTAACAAAATTGTTCCTGGAAAATTAGGTGGAGTGGTAAGTCATACGGTATCGTTTTTAATGGAAGTATTTTCTCAATGCCAAGGTTATAACACTGGCTAGACGCTGACTGTGTTTCATTATTTCATTAATTCATAAAACCTGTATATGTTGTGTGTCTGAAATGGTGACGGTGACGGTGACGGTGACGGTGACAGTGATGATAACAGTTGTCTAACCGCACACCCCACTACTACACAACTTATGAAAGTGACGCACGAACAGGACGAAGAGAAAAATAAGTATAAATGAAAAATATTAAAATGACGTACAAAGAAAGGACGGAATGGAAGAGAAAATGAAGTCAACATAAATTCATCGTTTTACTAAAGGAGTCTGAAGGTCTCAAAGCCTTTACCGTTCATATGATTTTCTCAGACGCTTATACACATCAGGTTCCAAGTTGCTCCTAATATTTACAAACCCCCACCACTCCTTCTTTCCCTTTACAGACTCATTGAAGGTTTGATACTCAATTATAGGAAGATATTGGGTGCCGAAGTCTTTCATGTTTCGTTAATGATGAGCCTTTTGCCCTGTCTACATCAGCATGATAATGAGATGTGGATACATACACCAAGTTTACTTTTATTCGAGAAAAATTTACTCATTCTGGAGGATTTTTCTTGTTCATATTTGTGTACATGTATGATTACAAGACTCATTCACATCTCCCTCTGCTTTCTCTCCTATTTGGATAAACAAATAAGATGACAAGTAAACAATCCACATCCTCGAATTACAAGTGACATTACAACCTAACCTGACCTAACTTAACTACTATTGCACAACCACTATTTTATTTTTCCATGAACTGTCTCTTTGGTTAGCTATCCCTTTCTCACTCTATCATTACTGTAAGCAAAATAGACTTAAGTGCTCCAATTCTGTGTGCACGTAAGCTGTTGGGGAACATTTTCAGCCTTGATAATGTTGGTGGGTTCAGACGGATCACATAGCTTCCGGTGTGTGGTGTGGGTGTTGGTGATGGTGGTAGGTCGGGGAGACCGAGCTATCACCATTACTACCAGCACTCCCACAACAAACAGGAGGCTTTGCAATCCGTCTAAACTCGTCTACACTAGCGAGGGAGAAAATGCTCCCCCCAACTATAAGTGTATAAAATTGAGACTTATTTTCTTTTCCTTTATTCATTAGTAAAAGAGTGAGAGAGAAGATTGGTAGCCAAGATGATAATTGATTAAAAACAAGTGGTAGTGTACAGTTGATTAGTGACGATGGAGTGTTGGAAGCTGAACACTTAAGTTGCTGACGACCACTTGGCATGACCCGCGTCGCCTGGTTCTTGGTGGTGGCTTCCCCTCCTCATGCTGACTGGTGCCAGACGAAGCTTGTTTCGCTGCATCTGAAGCATAATAATTACATAGACTTAGCCATTCACTGTACATATTTACGTCATTGTCACATGCTTCAAATCGGCATCAGGCAGCAAGTATTAAGACACTATTACTCACAAAAAATATCATTCACAAGCGGTGGTGAGTTGCGGTAGTGTTGTGTTGAAGAGTACGGTGACCAGATTGTACCAGTGATCCATCTCATCCATCACTAGCAATCACATCCTTCCCTGCACCTTGCTCACCATAATGACGGCACATCACAACACAAACACGTTATCTGAAGCAATACAAACAGATCACAGCTACTAATCTTCATTCTAACACCAGACGCATTTTAGTTTAGTTTAGTTTTATGGCAGTTAAGTTACAAAGTGGTTCGTAGTTTCGTTCAGCTAAGATACAATACACTTACCAATGATAGTAACGTACGAACACTGGACCACAGCCACACACAACAATGTCCTAGACTCTGGCAGGATATATTCTCGGGTCTGGTCTCTATGTGACCATCACCCATCCTGTTAGTGGTCTGGTCTGTGGCAACACACAAACTAACAAACTAACAAATGTTGATGGACTGTAATGTACATCAGAATTTTTCAATGGGTGTTTCAAAAGTGTCTTCTAAGTGAACTGATAATCACTTTACAACAATCTTGGTCATGCTTCCATGAGACACTTCAAGTCGTATTAGGAAGCAGATTGGTTAGTTACTGTACATTATCTGAGAGAGGATCCCGAGGTGTAGGACTAATGTTAATCAAAAGCCGGAAATGAGTCAGAGATAATGTGACTGCAGGTTATCAGTTGTTTGTTGTGCTTTCACAGGTCCCTTCTCTCTCTCGCTCTCTCGCTCTCTTTTGTATGGGAGAGAGGGATATATATATATATATATATATATATATATATATATATATATATATATATATATATATATATATATATATATATATATATATAATATACATATAATATATGAAAAAAATTACAAAGTGTCCTATTATTTGTGAATATTGATGTCGATCATGACGCATCCTGCCATAACTTTGCACTTCGTTAGGCTGGCTCGTGTGTCACGGGCTGGAAACTTTTCCGATGATTTTTAGAACGTCATGGAAACTTTGAAAGAGAAAAGCGATAAAATATGCATATATGCATGGTAATCAGCAGCTGGACGGGACGTGCTGGCCGTGGGATGTCCTCATGCCTTGGTAATCCTGTTTTTTTCCCGTCACGCCCTTGAGGAAAACTTTCTAATGATAAGAACCAACATGATATAGTAATGATAATGTAACCTCGCTGACTTTTTTATTAGGTCATGTTAGGTAAACTTAAAGCTGATGAGAATATGTGCTGTAAACTGTGGTTCAAAATGGTTAGTAAAGCAGTTCTGAGGATCAAACAGTAATTTTTTTTCCGTCAGTGTCTAAGTGGTAGCCTGTACACGAAGGAGACTGTGTTCTGCTGACGAAGGCGTTGGAGATGTATGCCGTTTTGCTGGTTCCTTTGTGTTAGTGTGACCTTGTAGTCTGTGTTGGATAAAAATCAGTTATCCCAAGATTTAGACCGACTGTGACGCGCTTTGTCACGCTTTACGTTCACCATCTTTCCACAGTTATTGGGTGTAGGGTGAGCTGTGTGCCGAGTGCTCCATCAGGGATTCAGAAAGCCGTAAATTCTTAGCTTGGCGCTCTAAACCTTGCATCCTTGCTGTAGGAAAATTGACAAAACTGAAGGGAAAGTGAGTAGTAAACATAATATGAGAACGACACACGATGGAGCGGGTATAATATTAGCAAGTTTAGAAAAAAAAACAGCAACTCTAAGGATAGCCGTTAAAGGGAGTTAAGTTTGTAAATAGTGTTGTATTGTCAGATAAAAGACAATCAATTATCAAGATCAAACTGGAGAGATTAATATCCTTTGACTGCACTATTTTTGTATTGATAGAGTGGAGCTTCCTCATGTCTTCCCTTCGTAGCTCACTGAGAAGAGTCGCTGGCAAGGACAACTTTCTAGACTGCAGTGAAGACATTGATGAAAACTGTTTAGATGCCACCTTCCAATACCGAGTCGATTAAGTGAAACCTGCTTCAAGAGGTTTTAGGTTTAGTGTCGTAATAGAGGATATGTTAACAGTAGGAGGTAGATAAGTATACTGTAAAGCAATTATAAAGGAGGGGCAGTAATGTGGGAGGTTGTATATAATTGAGAGAAAAAGATAAACCGCAGAGTATAATATTTTTTTCGCGCCAATTATAATAACAAAGATTGAGAATTCTGAAGGCATTAACAACACTGGCACAGCTTGGAACACTAACCTGATTGGCGCTTCAATGACTCGGCAACTTTAGGTCTAATCGTAAACATAAGAATGAATAAGATGCTGAAAATGAAGGATGATAGAACCGTGAATGTTTAATGGAAACTATAAATGTCTATATAACAATCCATGAAAGAATATGAAAAGTACAGTTTTATTTAAGTTTATAAGTCTGTCGAGGTGTCTTGAAACTACGTTGTAAGGCATCTTATAAAACCATATCTTGCGAGCTTCAAAAGTATTTTCTCACAACCGGATCTGAAAATTGTGTTTTCTTGCCTTCGTAAAAGCTCGCCAGGTGAAGCCAACGGTGCAGCTAAGGATACCGTAGCAATACGACGAAATATTAAACAAACTATTACTTGATTCACGTAGCAACCAATATTTCGTTGGAAGATGCTTGGCTGAGTGCATCTTTGTTCTGTAGATGAGTTTTTCTCGGAAACCAATACTTTTATTAAATCGGTACACTGAATTTTTATTGTGTTTCCTAGGATTCATGACCTTGATAAAAATATATTACTAATCTTGAGAGTATTTCAGAGTTCTTCGGTGTCACTACTGTTGTGTTCGAGAGAGAGAAGAGAGGGAGAGAAGAGAGGGAGAGAGAGAAGAGGGGGAGAGAGAGAGAGAGAAGAGAGAGAAGAGAGAGAAGAGAGAGATCTAAAACAAAGTATTAAAGATAAATTGTCATATTACTATTTGTTCCTGCAGTCAAGGAGTCAGCAACAGTATAATTAAATTATGAATAAACAAATGACGTTACTTATAATTAATGAAAGCGAATTCTGGCCTTTAAGGAATGTGACAAAACTTTCCCAGTCATCCCTGAAATAGAAATATAACAATGCTAGGTCATATATTGTTTGGCTTTGAGTAAGCTATGCTGGGGAATGTCAAAGGGGGCGTGGCGGGGCGTGGCGGGGCGTGGCGTGGCGGGCGTGGCGGGGCGGGGCGTGGCGTGGCGGGGCGGGGCGGGGCGGGGCGGGGTGTTAACAGGACTTTGACACCAGTGATCCGTGTGCGGCGTTTGTGTTCCATCACTGGTTAAACCACTGATGCTTTTATTAGTTTAGTTTTTAAATGTTCAAAAGGAAAAGGGAATGTTCAAAAATAATGTTCAAGGGAATGGCCGAGTTTTTAAGTGTACTTCTGAAGGTAACTTTATACCCTTGGGTGAAGGGACAAGCGTTCACTTCAGCTTTGAAAGGGATATTCTTGCTCGTTTAGCACCCTATGTACTGGTAGGAGAAATAGTATCAGTGACTGTGGTAGTAGTAGTAGTAGTTGTTTGTGTTATTCTGTGATAGTAGTGGTGGTAGTACTGGTGGTAGCTTGTTTTCATCCCTGTGAGGTGTGTTGTTCATGTTGTAGCAGCACACAGCAGCAGCCGGACGACAAACACAAATATAAGGAAGACCAACAAGGGAATTCAATAAACATGATGACCAATTTAACAATGGTAGGGGTGAATGGGAATAGAAATAGGAAAGAGACATAGATAGATAGATAGATAGATAATCTGAGAGAGAGAGAGAGAGAATACCCAAAATATGTAAAAAATAGTAATTGACGCCCAACCACCAACAAATTCCTGTTTATGGCACATTTTCCTTCTTCCTTCATTTCCTATTATCTATTTACCTTTTTATTCTGATTTATTTATTCACTAGTACGTTCTATCCCCATCTTTCTTCTTCTTTCATAACTTTTCTTACGTAAAACACTTATTATTATTATTATTATTATTATAGTTTTTTCATCATTGTTTTTTTTTATCTAGATTTTCGTTGTTTTCATCTTGATTTTAATTTCCTTAACTTCCCTTTTTTTTCTCGCAATGATATATTTATGTATTTTCAATATTTGTTCTTAATTCTTTCCTCTAAGTATATTTTCCTCCATAAGCTTCTCTCCTCTCCACTACACCTCCCTCCCACCTCCCTCCTCCTCCTCCTCTTACTCCTCCTCTTACTCCTCTTACTCCTCCTCCTACTCCTCTTCCTCCTACTCCTCTTCCTCCTCTTCCTCCTGTAGCCTGGAGACGAAAAACAATGTGATTAAGTAGCTGCTTGATTACTCGTTTATTCACTGCTATATTTCTTCTTATTGACTTTTTCGTATCCTGGATCAAACAATAAAAAAGACCAGTCGTAAATAAATAGAAAAATAGTTCCGGCTAAAAACTATAACTTAAAGCCGTTTTTTTGTTCATTAATGTTTAGATAAGAAAGAAAAAATGAAGAATCGAATGCTGTGTTGGAGGAGGATTATATAATTTCGGTTTCACGTGCCGTTGAATGATATAATTTAATGTGAGTTTGTCTACATTTGAAGCCATCTGCATGTGTTGGAATGACGGTAGTTAAGTAGTTAAGGCATGTGTAGTTACTAGATGCAAACACCCAAACAGGTGATTCGATTCATTAAACACGTACTACATCCCTGAACAACTTTCTAATTTGTGATTCATATATGTGATTAGTTTAATTGAATGCGCACCATATACCTAATCTATCATTAAATTTGTGTTTCTGTTAATGAGACCTTATGTTAATTTGCTTTTCATTTACCTGTTGAACGTGATAATTGGTACGATGCCTATGTGTGTTTTAAAGTTTTAGTTGGAGTATCGCACAGGTAGCCGAGAGTTTTCGTGCAACAAGGGTCTATGTCCACCAGACAGTGAGACGCAGGTTCCATTCAAGGGTTTATTGATTTATATAGTTTAGAAAAGTGTCAGTGCTCGGGTTTGCAGGATTCTTTAGCGGAACATGAGTGAGGTTTGTAGTGTATTTTTTATTTTATTTTTTTTTTCTAAACATTCACTTACAATAAAGGTTTAAAGTGAATTTTTTTTTATGACACACACTTTTAAAAGCCTTACGTGCGGCACTACACATGATATGTTTTTTACTAAATTTACAATACACAAGTTCGAAATAATCTTCTTATACATACACTGAGCAGTCACTTATTTAATAATAGTTACTGCAAACTCAGAATGGTAATAAGCTTAAACTTTTTTATATAGCTTCTCAGGTTAAGTTGAACACATACTCAAACACTGCGAAGTTATGACACTATTTTAACGATATGTAATATTTGATTTCTTCCCCTTCAGACAAAATATATGTCACGAAACATTACTATACACATTATATATCACATGCAAATTCGCTTGCATTCATTGCAGTGAACAAAATGCCAAGGTAATTAATTTGACTTTGTTCGCCACATACATACATGCATTAGTGTTCCGAGTGTATTGCATCGTGTGAATTGCATATGTAATAGTCGTTTAGGAATTATAATTGTTGTTAGCAGGGCTGAAAAAACGTTTTAGTAACCCAACCCACTGTTTTTTGGGAGGGATTTATTGTTATCTTAAATGTTTTGATGTTAATTAGTTTAAACGAGCAATTAAAAAAGTAGTTTGAAATAAAATACAAAGTTTGGAGTTTTATCTAGAGAACATAAACTTGTTTCAGACGTTGATACAGATTGGACCAAACCTTTAATAACTTGTTAACTTGTACATGTTAATACAGGAAGTGGACAGGTGAGGCTTGACTACTGTTCACTCAGTCAGTATTCAGTGTCTGTCTCGGTTTCTCCTTGCTAGTGAGAGGACCACGTAGCAACAACATGCATGCTGGTAGTGGCAGGAAAAAGGAACTGGTGATTTTTATGCCTTAAAAAATTACAAACGGAAAGCATCTTGGAATTATTACATTTGAATAATAAATGTTGAAATTGAGATTGTAAGAACCCACATTCAAGACGAAAGCTCATTAAAAGCCGTAAAGTAAATAATAGAGAGAGGGAGAGAAAGAGAAAGAGAGAGAGAAAGAAAGAGAGAGAGAGAGATCACCCCCCAACTCCCTCCTTGCCCTCGTAATGTTGGCTTCTTTGGGTATTGAGTTGCATGGTAAAGGGTGTGGAGCTTCACTTAAAGGTTGGATGTTGGTGTTTCCGCTCAGCGTTATAAAGTCAGAGGTGAAGTGCTTACCTTTAACACGAGGGGACTGCAAGGACTTGTCTAAAACCTGATGGAAATAATTTAATCTTCTTTTTCGACGCTGCATTTTCATTTTGCAACATCAGTATTTTCAATTGTATTTTAAAATCGTCCCTTCCTTTTCTTCTCATGTTTCGATACACAACAGTTTCAACTTGTCTGAATCACTGGTCCTGTCTTAAAATCAGTTGTTTCCCCGCCTCTGCCTTGCCACACTCGCCTGGTCTACCTGCTTGGTTCCCGTAAGTGTACAGTAGCTGGTGGATGATCGGTGTTGGCACATGCCAGACTAGGGAGAAGGACGGTGCTTTTAATCTCTTCCGTGTATGTTGAGAGAGATATGCCTCTGCTCTTGACGTGAGGTGCTTCTCTTTTTCTTATTTCAAACTCTTCTAATATATCTATTTGCTAATGAACATATTGCATGAAAGGTTGACTGGCAAAGGTTTTAAAGCAGGCTGTAGGGAAGCAGTTTACTGCCTGTAACAGAAGGTTATTATTTTCTAATTTCATTGTGTTGCTCATTCCATCGAGAATTTGTCCTCGCAACGATGCTGGGCTGAGTAAAATGGGTGAACTAATTGAATCAGTTGACAACATTGAACACGTACGCAGCTGCATGTAGATGATTAATTGTGACTCTTGTGTCGTGTGGAATATAACAAGAGGATATTGAATAAGTGCATTAACACTACGCCTGGTGGACGAGCCAGATGTACATCATGATTGTTGCGTGGTGATGGTGATGGCGTTACTCGGGTTGAGTTATTTCGTGCTGCACTAGACAAAGGTTTCTCTTTGTGCATATTTTGTAGTGGTAATATTAAAATGTAACCATGCAGGAAAAACATAATAAATTCACATGGTTTATCATGTGCATATTTTGTAGTGGTAATATTAAAATGTAACAATGCAGTAAAAACATAATAAATTCACATGGTTTGTCAATAATGATAAGGCGCCTCCACATTACCCATATAATGTACAACTTCCATCAGTGTTTCTTCTCTATTTGCTGAAACCATTCTGATCTGTTCGTATAACAACCTAACCATTACCTTCACTCAATATGTTCCTGCAGAGATCCATAAATCATTTCCTCACTCTTATATTGAAAGGTCAAGGATATCAGTCATCGGGGTGAGGCATTTGTTTTAGGTGGGGGAGGGAGGGGGCAAGGGGTCATTTTCTCCCTAAGCACACCCTTGGGATTCTAGAAGCAGCAACTTTGTTTATGGAGGTGAGTTTAGTGCAGTAAATCTGGAGTTATTGCTTTGCCTTCCAACAGTGACTAATAACATACAAGCGCCGCTACACGCTGGGTCAAGCAGTCATCTGGGACAGCAGTAAATTAGATATTTACAGCAGTTTGTCATGTCACAGTCTCATTGAACCTTTAATGCCGTGCCTCGATTCCGACCTCCCAGCCGCCGCCACCACCACCACCACTACCACCATCAGTCCTACATTCATTAAAGTCACGAGCTTGCATTAGGTTAACTTTTATTCTATTTTTTTATTTTGTATTTACGTAGAAAAAATGTATAATTACGACTTTTTTTTTTCTTCTTTCTTGCATTTTTTTTTTACCTTGACTCCCAACTGACGTCCTATTTTTTTCATATATTTTTTTCAGCCTGTATTTTAGTAAATGTTTTATGGGCTTGTCATTAGCTTGATTAGTTAACTTTTTCATTTATTATATTGCGTTTAATATTTTCCCCCGTCAGGTAGTTGCTTCATTACATCGAGATTTGTAACCTAAATAATGTTTACAATTCTTTAGTATTAATATTTTTTGCTGTGATTTTTTGCTTCCTTTTCGAGATTAAACATCCATTGTGATTTTTAGAATTATTACTAATGTTTTGAACCATGAAGTAGGATTATCTAATATTTATTTATTTATTCATCTATTTATTTATCTATTTGTTAATTGTTTTAGTCTCAACATGAATGTCTACATACATTTAGTTCTGATTCATTGCCTTGAATAAACCTCAATAATCCTGTTCATATTTAATCTAACTATATTTTTAATGAGAAATCAAACATTTCTTCCTCGCATCCACTGTGCCACTATGACAAATGGTTTTAATTCATGGCAACTTCAAAATCTGTTCTTCTGTAATGTTTCTTTATTCATCAATCACCATAAATTATTTAATTAATTCGAATTCGAATTCGAATAGTTAGTAATCCGGAAAGAATAAGAACTAATTAATACGATAATATCCTTGACTTCTTTTCCTTCCCTTCCTATTACTTTTTCTGGCAAATAATTCCTTTGAAAATAAGTTCTTTTGTAATGTATTATGTCTTCTCGACTTCTCATTAATCATAAACTGGAAAAAAAAGGTGCATGGTCTCTGTTGCGAAAGATGGAAAGTTATATTTTATGTTGCTCATTTTCTTGTGTTGCTTTGTGAATTTATTAATATTTAATCAAACCTGCCGGTATGAGAGAATTTTCCATTGCAAAGTTTAATAAATTGTTTTTCCAAGCATTTCTTCATCATCATGTAGTTGTGTCACATACTGTGCTGTGTTCAAAGAATCGAAGAAAATAATTTTTGTTCTTCTATTTCACGTTAAACCTTTACAACATTGTATTGTGTCGTTTTAAAGTGATCGTGTTCTTATCAATACGAACACTGTCTGGTTGAACTAATATTTGTACTTTTATTGTTGTTTCTGCATCTTTTAGCTGTATTTCCACACTAATATTGCCGGAAACAGGTGATGGGGGTGGAAAAGCTTTCATACTGTCATCAATACTTTTCTATTTTCCCCTCGGCACTGTTTTTCCAGGTCGCAACCGAGTATTTCATCAATTTGTGATAGATGCAGCTTTAATTCCGGAACGGGGGTGTATGTGTGTGTGTGTGTGTGAGCGTGTGTGCGTGTGTGCGTGCGTGGGTGGGTGTGCGTGTGCGTGTGTGCGTGCGTGTGTGTGTGTGTGTGTGTGTGTGTGTGTGTGTGTGTGTGTGTGTGTGTGTGTGTGTGTGTGTGTGTGTGTGTGTGTGTGTGTGTGTGTGTGTGTGTGTGTGTGTGTGTTAGTAAACATTAATTATATTCCCATTTAGCTGAATAGCAATTTGTACACAGGTATTTTCATACAATGTTTTTCCCACTATTACACGGCGGTTTCATCAAAAAAGTTTATTTGTAATCACTTGCCCCTATTGCTTCCTATTTCTCTCTGCACCGCTTTTCCCACACGAGGTCTGACAAAGTTGTTAAAGTGTTGTATCAAAAAGTGGAATAACCTCAATATTGTAATCCCTTTGTATATGAGGTTCGTTGCCCTCCTGAGACTTCGAAAACCTGTGAGGGAAGCTTTATCATCCATCGTTGTGGATTTCACATTTTCCATCCCACTCTGCACATTTATATATGATAGGTATTTATAGTGCTGTCATGAAAGTTTGTAGATCTCTTTCATAGTGAATGAATGACATCTTCAACTTGTACGACCTCACTCAATTTTTATGGAGATGGTGCTGAAAAGTTGATTCTTCTTGAGTCAGTGGTGATGAAAGTGTTTAACCTTTGTGTTGGGGTTGCATTAAGGGATGGAAGTAGATCTGCAGACCATTGTGTTTACTGTTCATATACACGAAGCTGTGGTGGATGAAGCTAGAATCTTACTGAGCACCACGGACAGAAAGGTTGACGTTGCTTAAAGTTAAATTAATTATATAGCAGCAGCAGCAACAGCCAAAGCAGTAGTAGTAGTAGTAGCAGTAGTAGTAGTAGAAGTAGTAAAGTATTGTAAGGAAAATTATTGAAATAGATTTTAGCGACAAGGACAAGACATCTCATTCATTACGATCGTTGCCTTTCTTGTTAATAATATCCTGATAAGATGATTTCATATGGCAGGACAGGAATTGTGTTAATAGTGACGGTACAGGTAAATGTTTGATGGACGCGCTTTTATCTTAATTTTATTCTATAGTTCTCCCCTTTGGTCATTTGATATACAATAACATGACGTGCAGGTAAAGGCTGGAGTTTTACCGATGATACAAAAAAAAATGTGCTTGACGAGTAACTGGATGTAGCTTAGTGTTGTTATTGAGCAACTGGTAATTCATTGACTGGTGATTCATCTTTTCAACCAGGAAAACACGATTTAGTATAGAAAATGGTTCGTTAAACTTTTACAGAAATTAATGTAAAAATCATACATTCCACTTTGACTTTCATCTTGGATATCTTTAAGGGAAGCATTGATGCACAGAAATATGAAATTAAGTTGTACGAGTTAATATGAAATGAAATGAAATGATATTAACTTTAACCGTCCAATTAAAAAAACTACGAATGAAAAGAGGAAGTGAGGATGTGTGTGTGTGAACCGTAGTCGAGGGTCTTTGGAGGGCAGTGTAGAAGGTCAATGATGTGAAGCTTTACAGTTATTGGTTATAATTGGTTTTCAGCACCGAGTCCCTAAAGTTTGTTATGGTCATATCACAGACAATGAATGGATGATGAAATACTTAATGCCCACCAAACATTACGGCTCTCATCAAAATGCCAAATTATTATCGACGCGTAAATCACCAGGACATTTAGAATGGCTAACTCATCACTGTTTTATTGAGATAATTTATTACACTGTCATGAATATAAGAAACAGTCGCCATTGTGCTCCGTCATATCACTTTTCTCTCTTTTCGCAAGCAAACCGTTATTCATATCACATGTTGTTTGCCTGACCTCCGAGGCAGTGGATGGGTGACCTCACACTTGCCTAGCCTCGACACGTCACACAGTACATGGAGCTGAACACTGGCAGCACGAACAAACCACTCAACACTAAACAACATTATATTTTTATCATTGTTGTTATAAGCGAAAGTTTCCTTGCAGTTATCAAATGATTTAATGATTTTTATTTGTGCTATTTCCGAAACTTGACTGATATGAAGTACGTGTTTTTACACCAGCAATTTCGGGAAAAACGAGCGTTGTGAATTATTCCATTTAATTTTCCTTTCTTTGTTCTGTTCTGTAATCATTGGAAAAAGATGAACGTAAACTCTCTGCGACAAGCACCAAAGATAATTGTGATTACGTTGTTGGTGTTCCCTCAGACTTCCGCAAGGTACAGATATAGCATGTGGGAGTCATGACAACGGGTAACAGGTGACAGTGTTCCTCTTATTCCTGTGGTAAACGAACCATGATTAAACATAGTTACGTATTCTAACTTGAGGAGATTGCTTCTATTGTATTGTAATTGTATGTAATCTCCCAAAGCCAGGGTTATTCAGACGACAATCATGATTTCTAAGATTTGAAATACTAATTAAAGAATATAACTTTGGTGCTGCGTCGCTATTCATATGTAATTATCTCCACCGTGTTGGGTGTGGCTCAGTGAAGGCGACATCATTATATAATTAGTCAGTGTGCAGAAACAGCTTGGGTCGAAAACACATTCCACTTTGGGTACAGTGAGGATGGGAATATAGCAAAAGAAAATAAATGATGATGGAATATGAGGAAGATTAGCTATTACTGCTATTACTTCTACTACTACTTTTCTTACTACTACTACTATTTTTACTATTACTTATTTTACTACTACTACTACTACTACTACTACTTCTGCTTCTATTTCTACATATATTACAGTTGCTTTTAGTAAATAGATCTTCCACGGAACTGAGCTCGGCAGTCAAGCAAACTTCATTAATTAATTAAATGTGATATTGTTTCAGGGAAATCATTGAGCAAATGTTTGTCGCTACATATAATCTTAATGATGATAGTGATGATTAATAATGCTAATCATGATAAATTATAATAATTATGATAGTAATAAATATCTATCTATAAACACGGCTTACGTAGTATAGGGTTCGGGAAGAATTTAATCCCCTTTCCTTATACATATAGAGGAGGTGATCCCCTTTCCGTCCTTATTAGCTACCTTATACGACGCACAGGAAATACGGTCGTAGTATTCTTCATGCCTGGCTGCTGATGATAATAATGATGATGATAATAATAATAATAAACAATAGTAATGTGATATTCTACTATCTAATTACTACCACCACCACTATTACCATCAACAATAACCAGTGGTGTAGTTTGAGAAGTGTGGCGCATACTACAAGGTAATATACAACGGGGTGACAGGAGCTCGGCCTCTTAACACGGGAAGGAACACAAATAAGGGAAGTTGTGGGAGTAATCAGGCCGTTGGTGTTGTAACTGTGTATCTGGGGAGTGTTACTTTAGGAAAGGAGACCTAATACAATATCTCTGGAGGGTGTAGACAACAACTTTTACTGGCAGCTGTACTAGTTAATTACTACTACTACTACTACTACTACTACTACTACTACTACTACTACTACTACTACTTTTAATAGACTGACAGATAAACATAATATTTTCGCCAACAAGTCTGTAAGTTGTCTCTCATCTGTCGCTTGAGGAAATACTCGAAGAATGCTTAACCCCAGGAACGACCAAGGTAACAGAGGCAGCACATCACACACCTGCGTCTTAAGGGCCCCATAAACGTTACGACCGCAGATCAGGTTCCGTTCTAATTCCGTTCTAACCTCCACCTCAGCGTTGCCCGTAGACGTTCAGCTTTATTTCAGTTTTCCCGCGTTGGTTCAGTAAGATTTAGTGTTTATTATTCATTACTTTTCTTAGGTAATGGGATGCGTTTTTTTTTTATCGATCTACGGCGGGTGTTAAGGTTTATTTTCGTGATGGCGATGGGCGAGGAGTTGGTTGTTGTGTGGGGGTGTGTACGGACAGACGGACAGACGGGCGTGTGGGCGGACGGACGGACTTTTATTCTAATTATTTTTCAGATCCTTGAAAGTGCAAACCATTGTCGTATATACGTATTTCAGGATGAATTTCTTGTTCTTTGTATGTGCAGGGGGATTGACGGACATCACACCGTTTTAAAAATAGTGTAAAGATGACTATAAAGACATTAATTTGACTTGATTACACATGACAACAATAAAATAAATCTTGTGATGAAGAAATGAAAAATGGCTATGGAATGAATGTACTTGAATGTGAAATAATGGTAATAAAAAAAAAACAGGTTTCGAATTGAATGTTTTGTGCAGGAGCAACTTATTTGATGAATATGATCCAGTGTGTTTTGTCTCAATTCATGCTAAAAACTCTATGGTATGTAAACTAAGCTAGACTAGCGAAGGAGCAGAGAGACTAACGATAAATGTAGTAAGAAAGATAAGAAAAGAACTTCATTAACTAAGGAAATAGTAAAAAGTTGGGAAATATGGGAAAGAAAAAGAAAGGTGCGTTTAGGTTGTGTTGTGTACAGAACTGACAACTCGCAGACAGTTAAGCCGAAAAAGAAATTCCAACTGAGATGGAAAATGGAGTTATAACATATATATAGAACACAGCATATTGGTGTACGCCATTCCCAAAAGACACCTGGAATACATGAACAACAGAGAGAAGTGAGTGCAGGAGGCTGGCAGAGTCCTTTAAGGCTGGGAATACATGCGGTGTGATGAGAGTGGTTGTGGCTGTTTATACTCTTATGGAATTTTTTTATGTGCACTATTTTCTTCGGAGGAATCGCCTTAGAATTCCCATGAACGGTTTTGAGCGTGGCAGCTTCCCAACACCGTCTGTAGAAGCAACACGCTTCACTGATTGTGTGTCTTAAATATTCTCAATCTCAAGGTCGAGTTGACTTTGAAAGGCTGTGTGTCAAGCCAGTGTAAAGTTATCCACCAGAATAGCGAACACCCTTTAGATCCACGTGCTGGGAGAAAAAAAAATGTGCAGTGTTGCGTTAACTTTTAGATTTGTATGTCTGGCTGGGACGTCTGGGTGAATGTAGATAGAATGTTGAGCAACAACTTGAGGGAGCACCGTGTTCGTAGGGATGGGCAGAGCGCCTCGGATAGTGGGATAGTGAAGAGTTTTTTTCTTATCAGTAACAGCCACGGGGAGCGTCAGGGAACGTGCGGCGGCTGGTGGGGTGGGGGGGGGGAGAAGGAAGGTTCAGTATCAGACGTTTCCTGTGCATAAATGTGACGTGTGCGTGTGCGTGTGTATGCGCGCTAGAGCCAGCTAAAGATTGGCTGGAGAAAGGCAAGGGAGGACAGCAAGACAACTTTAACTTGTTATGGGAAGCTCTTTGCAATGAGAGAGAGAGAGAGAGAGAGAGAGAGAGAGAGAGAGAGAGAGAGAGAGAGAGAGAGAGAGAGAGAGAGAGAGAGAGAGAGAGAGAGAGAGAGAGAGAGAGAGAGAGAGAGAGAGAGAGAGAGAGAGAGAGAGGAGAGAGAGAGAGAGAGAGAGAGAGAGAGAGAGAGAGAGAGAGAGAGAGAGAGAGAGAGAGAGAAAAAAAAATAAAATCTAAGCTTCAAACAGAAGAATACATTTGTCCTATGGTTGAAGAATACATTACCTCCTTGTCCTTGTCATACACAACACTACGTCTTCCATTGTTCATATATTTCTCCGGAACAACAATAAACGTAACTATAGTGATGTCACCAATAAAATGACACATAAGAAGAATATAAAGGAAGCAAGTTTGACAAGAAATGAGCTTCCAAATTAATATATGAATGAATAGACATTAAATATACAGAGAAATAACTGAATATATATATATATATATATATATAAATGAATAAATAAGTTTTTAGGTGTAGGCTGTTGTAAAATGAAGCTTCTGTCACTATGTTAGCATCTCCTAACGAACATTTGTTTTCTCTCGAAGACTCTCACCAGACACCTTACCTCAGCTCACCTCGCCTCCCCTCACCTCACCTCAGCTCACCTCACCTCCCCTCCCCTCACCTCACCTCACCTCACCTCTCTCTCTCTGTTTCCATGACAACTGAAAAATATACTTTCACTCTGGATGAGCTGTTATTCTCTCAACTTTGACAAATAGAACAAAATAAATAACTATACTTAACTGACTGCTGCAGCAAATTAGCTTTGTATTTTCGAGGAAAAGGAAGAGAAAACTGAAAACTGAGGAGGTAGGAAGGCGAAAAGACAAGTAACATTAGGTGAGCAGCTCTACACTCACGGCAGGGAAAGTGTTAAGTGTTAGGTATCACGCTGCTGGGTTCAGGCATCATGATAGACTGCTGTGGTGGTGGTAAGGCTGTGGTGCCAAGGCCAAGGCCAAGGCAAGGATCAGGTTCTTGGTGAGAGGTGGCCGGCCGATCATGATGAGTGGGAGCCGCGCAGTATAATTAAGGCACGAAGCTCAAGGGAACGTGTGTGTCAGATGACCGATTCTAAACTCAATTACTGTAATGATATAAGTTATTTGGCGTACATGATTTCTGTGTAACACTGAGGTTGATTATTTGTGTGTAAAGCATATATTGAAGCGTAAGTGTTTCAGTATGTTATAAATGAATGCATTCGTCGCATGATTGGACCTCCCTTGATTAAAATGTGTTGCTAACTGCGGTATTTTATTAATCTACAAGGTCAGTTGCACGTTTGCCAGGGAAGGTTGCCAAGATGATGTTGCAAAAACAGTAGTAATGAGACACTGCTCTTTTCTAATATGACACTGTGTTAATCAAAAGCCTCGGCCAAGGGAGTGATCCTCGCTGTATGGAACTCACACCTGTATGGTGTCGTGAGGGCCGGAGCGAGACTGTGTTTGTGTCGTCACCGCCTCAACAGCTTCCATCGGATCGTTTCATAAATCAAACTTATTACTTGATGATGCAAACTGCCCTACAAAAACTGGAGATGTTTTTTATTTCCTTTAGAAATGTTTACTTTCAAATGTTAAATCTAACGTACATCAGGGTTTCTAAAAAATAAATATAGAATAAGGGTGAGTGTGGGCGAGCGTGAAGGTGTGCTGGCCTGTCATAACCTGCACGGGAGGGAGGCTGTGTAGGCCGGGCGTGGGAAGGAAG
>JAPQNM010000002.1:23247102-23249602 GCA_029783475.1 Metacarcinus magister | reverse complement strand
ACAGTGAGTGGTGAATGCTACTCACCTTCAGCGACTCGTGGGTTTATTTAATCTTATTCGTGACTGCGACGTGCATGACAAAGAGCCTCTTCTACCTCAGAATAAGGTAAAGGTTATCCTGACATTAATTATTACATACCTTCTGAAATCTTAACGTTTCTGTGCGAGCAATTTGAAGAAAGCGGCGAAGTGCCTTTAGCCAAGCATCGGAGGAAAGACGACCTTGCAACCTTCCATTTCCCTTCCCTTAAAGATACTCTCTCAGGTCTGTTTTTAATCTCCAAACCTGTTTCGTCAGATATCAATTTAGACCTTTTCAAACAAGGTAGAAAAGCTAGATGTTTTTGGATTTGTTTGTCACCTAAGTCTGTCAAATCACACCTGAGACTATTATCATAACTCACTATGAACTAAATCTTCTTCCACCACTTACACACTAACACATGTGGCACAAGACCGTTAGGCCGTGAATAAATCTTTCCCAAACCCTATTACAATTACACCTCTTCTATAGCACAGTGAGTTGCACCACACTATTATTCCAAACTGGTGTTGTGTAGATATTTTAATGAGGTAAACACGGAGTTGCTAGGAAGAATGGTTTTATTGCAACTCGTCAGATTTCCATTACAGTCGGAACACATTTGTCCTTATTCGTTCTGATACCTGCCATCGTGACCCTTTATCCCTTCCATCTGTCGTGTGTCTCATTTGTTAGTGGTTTATCTACGAATCCTGATTTCCTCCACCCACCAACGTCTTACACTGACGGGCTCACCTGTCACGGAAATGAGGAGTTGGGTCACCTGACACTTACAAGCTGAGGTGGTCGATGCCAGCTGTGTGGAGAACTGAACGGCTCACCAGCGCACCTTGAGGAAGAAAACCTATCACCACTTTTTCCAGAATATTGGAACGCATCATAGAATATTCATATGTTTATCATGATGGAACACCAAATGAGCATCTTATATTGAGTAATTGAATACTGAAAAATAAATGAATATGGACGAGTTCCGCTTTGCACACGCACACGTACACACACACGCATTTCACACAATACATATGTGTGCTGTGTGTTTGCTTGAAGTTTGTCATACCTGATGCCTGTACGTGCATGCATCTCTGTGTGTATAGTTGTATGCCTGTATGTATGTATGTTTGTGTGTATGTATATGTGCGTGTTTTTCTTATCTCTCTCTCTATCTATCTATCTCCCACACAAACACCCACACACACACACACGAGAGAGAGAGAGAGAGAGAGAGAGAGAGAGAGAGAGAGAGAGAGAGAGAGAGAGAGAGAGAGAGAGAGAGAGAGAGAGGAGAGAGAGAGAGAGAGAGAGAGAGAGAGAGAGAGAGAGGAGAGAGAGAGAGAGAGATGAGAGAGAGAGAGAGAGAGAGGAGAGAGAGAGAGAGAGAGAGAGAGAGGAGAGAGAGAGAGAGAGAGAGAGAGAGAGAGAGAGAGAGATAATTGCAATATTTGTGTGTTACTGAAAGCTTTTCCGAGTGTTATATTTTAGGATGACTATTCTTGAACAAAAGGTTAAACATATTGTTGTATAAGAGAAGTGCTTCAGTCTGCGTAGCCCAAACCAGGCATAGTGTGTGTGTGTGTGTGTGTGTGTGTGTGTGTGTGTGTGTGTGTGTGTGTTGTGTGTTGTGTGTTGTGTGGGTATGAATCGATGGCATCCGTAGTAACTTAATATGTATAGAAAAAAAATTGTAGTACGTGAAGGAGGAGATCTGTCATAAATAGACGAGAGTAATGTTATGTTATGGCTGCTCAGCGTGAGGGAAGTCTTAATACTGCAGTAGTAGGTTATCTCTTTTGCTCTTGAGAGAAATAAATAGAAATAAATAAAAAAAAAAAGAGTTGTGTATTTGTACTAACACAAAATAGTATGTGTAGAGGAGAGTGATAAACTATAGAATGAATGTGGAAAGGTGACAAGGTGTGGGGAATCTGAGGATGGAGCTCCAGCACACCTTAAGTTGTTTTGTTGTGTAGCATTAAATTGACCTTTGATTGGATAGCCTGGTGAGAGGTCATGGAGAGGTCATGGTTATATTAGTGTTACCTTTGTCAGCCCGGAAATGAAAATAGTGAGATTGTGTCTGGTGAGAAAGCAAACAAGATCCAGGAAATAAAACAAGGTCTTAACACGTGAGACAAACACATCGAGGAATAAAAAGAACACATAGACATAGGATGAAGATTGATTGAAGGCTTGATGAGATGAGAGAGGGAGGCGCCGAGGAAACCAAGAAACAACAAGTATTTTCATCCTCCCTAACGTATAAGAAGAGAAAACACCTACTACTTTAATAATCTGGCTTCACCGAACGCAAATATTCAACCTCACGCTGAGAATTGAGGAACGTATAGATAGAGAAGCTTACAGTCCATTTGAGGGTCTCGAATAGTGTGTCAATCAATCTGTAACCAAAGTTGTGAGATTTTTCTAAAGAGCTTTTCCTGTTTGTCAATCCTCTCCCCG
>JAPQNM010000002.1:23219602-23239602 GCA_029783475.1 Metacarcinus magister | reverse complement strand
ATGCAACGCTCTGAGGCCATCTCGAGTCCCTTGTTATGTGGTGATGTTGTCATAACATTTGATCACGTGCACAGTTTATCATTGATGTCCATGCGAGGCAGACTTGCTGCTTACCTAAGGATACACACTCATACATCTTGGTCATTATCATACCTAGTTCCATTGCCTGCTAGATGTGGGTTGGAGGTGAGCAAGGATAGTGATGAAGTGATCTGTTTTCTAGTTATGGAATAGATGTCACAAATTGCTTTATTACTGCGGAATTAAATTTGTCACACTATAAGAGATATTATTTCAGAGAACTGATTTACGTTTTCCTATCTGTTCCGCAGTAATTTCCACGCAACGTATTTAGAAACAAACAAACTATTCCAACAAAAAAGTCACTCTTAGGGTTATTTCCGGCCTTACATCGGTGCCTTGCGTCCCTGCTGGCACGCTTCACGATGTTCCTTCACATTTTTGTTAAAGTTCCTAATACGAAGAAAGGTTGGAGTTAAGTAATTGACGTGTCGCTTCGAGCCAACATGTCAACACTACCCCCATGCGATTCGGTGATCTAGCTGATGACATAAAATTAGCGCATTCAAGATACCCAACTGGTTATCTTCACTCAAGGACTCACAAGAATGAACCCTACCGGGACCGAAGAGGTCACGCCATCTCAGACTATTTCCTCTTCTCTCAGCACCAGTAAGCGCGCTATGTCACCTGAGTAAGCAAACGGAAGGAAAGTTAGTAGGATGGAAATTATGGTAAGTGAATAAAAAAACAAACGTTTAACAGCAGCCCGAAGCTCAGACTGTGAGAACAGAGACGGAAGAGGAGACTTTAACCACGAAATATGAAGAGGGAGGAGAATGAAAACATCGAGCAAGAGACGCATGTATGCATTTATCCAACATAATTGCAGATACATATACCAGTGAATCTATTTTTCCGAGCAGACTGCAAGTGGCTAACCTCAAGTGCTGTGTGATGGGCAAGGTAAGGCTCACCCTGTCCAGCCCATCTACATAACTGTAATGATGTTGGGTAATTAAAGTTGGAACGTAGCTGGATATCATGGCACACCTGAGGAAAGTAAGCCGCGGTGACATGGCTGCTACAATTAGTCCTTCTAACCAGCAATGCTTCAAGGTCACAGGACTAAGACGAGCGCTGCAGCAAAACGTTGTTCACCATGACAAAGGTGTCCACGAGGTCTTGTATATATAGTGCAGTGGTTGTATTTTAATTCAGAGGCATAAATCATATCAAGCTAACGCTGCAGATATTCACACGCGGGATTTTTTTCGTTCAAAATCCACTTGACTCTTTGCAGTGGTGTTCCATTGCCATCCTCTGGAGCCGTTTATCCAATTTCTGCGTCCACCAAGCCGTGGGACCTTCACCTGTGTTCACGCTCACCAGGTACGGCACGGCTCTCCCCCTCGTGTGTGTGTGTGTGTGTGTGTGTGTGTGTGCGTGTGCGTGTGCGTGTGTGTGTGTGTGCCACGTTTCACAAGTGCTGAGGTTTAGAATCAATAATCCCTTGGTGATGGATAACACAGCAGATCATACAGAACATTCCATTACTACTGAGCCGAGTCCATCACGCACTTCAGCAGAGTACTCTTATAACTGCAGGGAGGAACGAAGTCAAGTCGATGCAATGAGTAAAGTTATGCCCTACAGGTATGAGGTGACGCCGCCCACGTTCAGGACACTCGGAGGGTTACTGATGCATTAGATCCATAACTTGATTGATTCGTAACCAAAGTGTTGTTGGAGTTATCTCAAAACGTGGAAACGCTTGATTCTGAGGCATGTTGGCTCAGGATACAAGTTATGAGAAAACAAACTCAAAACAAAAACAACAAAACTAATTGCATTGTGTTGATTTATGTATGGTATCAATCTATCTTTCTGCCTGTCAGTTTGTTTATCTATATATCTATTTGTCAGCACATCTATCTCTGTCTATCTTTATATCCCAGGAGTGATGCTGTGCAGACTGTATCTTTATTTGAATATTAATAAGTGTCATGTAAGCTGTTTGGCAATTATCTCTAATACCGCCATTAAGATATCACTGCCGGTCACGGAGAGGCGACCACGTAACATGAGCACGAGGATGGATTGTGTGAGGTAATGAATGCCATCCTACAAACATTATTCATAAGCGAGGAACATGCATGGAAAGTGAGGTAGACAGAAGGTCAGAGTTGTTGAAAGTTATGAAAAATATTGATATGAGGAAGGTATTAACTAGGACTTGGTGAGTGTTGTTGGAAGGATTATGAGGAAATATGTGAAATAACTGATAAATTGAATACCAACACTGCATTGGAAAAAATGTAATATCGTACCAATGCAAAGAAAGTAACATAGAAGACTCCCTAAATACTCACTGAAATACCCCCTAAATACCCACTGAATCACAGGCGTGTCTCTAACCAGAGTATTCGGTAAGATTTCTGAGATATTTTACAGAAAAGATCTCTGTTCCTGTCAGCAAATCCGATAATTTCAACAAGTAATTCAGTTTGTAATTAGTAAAATGATCATCATGTGCTACAAACTTAATGCACTTATAATAATAATAATAATAATAATAATAATCATAATAGCAGTGTTGAACATCAGACAAGAGTTGGAAGGATGAGTGCTTTATAAAAGGCTTCTTTGGAAATTAGAACCATTTAGAGGGATGCGTGGAAAGTTATTGGGATGGATGGGAAGCTACCAAATAGGATGATAGATAGGAACAGTTGAGAGTGATAAGGTATCCTCGTGTGTGTGTGGAGCGATAATAAGAGTACCTCAAGGGTCAGTATTACTATGTTGCTTTAATTTATATAAAAATCTGACAAAGATACTACATGACCACGTTTTCAGGTGACGCCACATTTACGCAGCTTCTTGTAGTAATGAATTGAAGTTTGAATGGCTTGTAGGCGGAGGTAGTACGAGTGAGGAACATACGTGAAATTGAAGTAAATTTGGATAAAACACCCAAGTTATAATCATATCTTATATACTATGTGTAAAATCAGGTCAATACAGTTAGAAAATATACGCACCGCTACTTGCATTAAAAAACAACTCGAAGTAAAATGAAAGTCAGGTGATACTCGAAGAAATGCGTACACACACACACACACACACACACACACACACACACACACACACACACACACACACACACACACACACACACACACACACACACACACACACACACACACACACACACACACACACACACACACACACACACACACACCACTTTTTACACTGTCCACTCCTCAAGGGGTTCTCCATTGCGCTGCGTTTTGCTTCTCTGTCTGGCACTCCCGGTAATGAGAGTGGCGCTGCCTGCCCTTCCTTGTGACGCCGGTGTGACGGTGACGTTAGGTTCTCAGTGTTGAGGCTCGTGGGGTGTTGCAAGTCTTCCTCTCAACCACCTTCATTCCCTTCCACTCGACAAAATGTAAAGATGCAGGAAGCGTGACAGAAATCATTACGTAGTGCCACATTAAAGGTTATTTCAGCACCCAACTGGCACTAAAGTAATGGAGTGGTGCCTGGTTTCAGATAAAATGAAGTGCAGCATTGCCATGAGGTGCCTGGAAGCATAAGTTATCAAGATCACGATCCACTCATCGCCCTGGTTGTGTTGAGGGGTGCATGAAAGGGTATATCGTCGATCTCTGCCACCAACACATGCAAAAAACATGTTGTTCTGTAAGGCAATGTTTGTATTGTTTGATGTAACTGTCACAAGAGCAGCTGCCTTTTTATTCTTTTGCTGCACTTTTCCATTTTATGTAAAGCAAAACCTAACACCAGGTACTGTAACACTCTTCTAGTGACGCTACCAGATAATTAATGAATGATAAAAACATTACTTTAATCACTGTGAACTAACACTGTCATCTACACTAAAATAAATATGTCTATTTAATCCTTCTAAGAATTAAACTTCAAAGGTCTTCATTTCCACTCCTATTGCATTATCTATTATTAACGCGTTGTTGGTAATTCTTCGTTTCGGTTTTTCTTGTTAGTTGAGATGGTGGCTTCAACCAGAGACTTCCCACAGAAGCTTCACACACCACTGCCTCTCATGTTCGGTGAAGCTAGTGTCATCTGAGAGCCTCACACTCTGCCGCTTCTTTTGGTGTCATCTAACTTTATTATCATGGTTGCTGCTCTTCTGAATTTGCTAAATCCACCGCTTACGATTCACTCTGTTTCCTATTACGTTTACCTTATTAATGCAAAAGTCAGTCAATATCTTTACCTTGTTTTTTATGCTGAAAAATACTGGATTAATATACTTTTTTTTTATATTGTTAGTCCTTGCCTTATTATGCTTTGAATTAAAAATAAGCGAGTATAGCCTTCATAATTTCTTTCTTCATGGATTTTTCTTTTTTCAGCTGTGTATGGCAATCTTTATCGACTTGTTTTTTCACCCGTTCATTAAACCAAATTAAAATAGAGAGAAATTGAAAACACCTCAAATGATTACCATAAACTGTAGTGTCATTAGGAATTTCGTGGACAATTGCCACAGACATTACCATTTACTTTTCAAGGTCAACCTACTCCAACGCAGGACACACTCTGACCTCACTCCTGGTGTTATTTTTGTATAATAAAATAGTCTATGCTTAGTTTTACTGCTCGTTGAAAGGTTGACTAAATTATATTTTTGGCTGGCAAGCTGGTATTGGTAATGGTAATTGTTCTATGAAATAAATAAATAACTAGATAAATACATACATATATAAAAGGATAAACATTTCTAATAACATCATGACACGGGTCAAGGCTATGTAATCGTATACACGCAAATGTTAACTGGTCCAGAGTGTTTTGAAATAGAATAGTGAGTAGAAAATGTAAACGAAACAAAAACGTAAAATTTAGTAATGTTAATGACCTGAGACTTCTGAAATGTGGGAGGTGAAGAAAAGTGTAAAATATAGGAAAGCAGTTTTCCAGAATCCTCCAGTAAAAAGAGATAAAGGCATGTAGATTTTTATGTTAACTCCTGCTGTTGGGTTATGGTGTTCGATGCTCCTTCCTAACGACTTAGGGACGTTTTGAAAGACCTGCACACGAAAAAAATAATTGAAATGAAGTAAAGTTTAAGAGGTAACAAGGAAAATAATTGTACATACGTCAGTATTAGTTATTTGATATACCTCATAATTACAAGATTACCACACGAATCACCTCACGTTAAGACAACATTACACGAAGGATGCTAACAAACAAAATAGTGATGCGCATATGTTTAACAAGACCTTCGCATCCTGTGGATCCTGTGGTGGAAAGTATTCCGTTACTATTCCACTATTCCACAGTTTACCTTCTCCAGGTTACCCTAGGTACTCATTTATCGACGAACCCGTTTGGGAGGATGAACAGCTCTGCCGCCTGCCTTCGCCTGGGATCAAACTCGGACCAGCGGATTCGTAGTCAGACGTGCTAACCACTGAGGAGCATAATCGTCTTCATCATTACCTATTAATCACAGGTTCTCTCTCTCTCTCTCTCTCTCTCTCTCTCTCTCTCTCTCTCTCTCTCTCTCTCTCTCTCTCTCTCTCTCTCTTTCTCTCTCTCTTTCTCTTTCTCTTTCTCTTTCTCTTTCTCTTCTCTCTTTCTCTTTCTCTTTCTCTTTCTCTTTCTCTTTCTCTTTCTCTTTCTCTTTCTCTTTCTCTTTCTCTCTTCTCTCTCTCTCTCTCTCTCTCTCTCTCTCTCTCTCTTCTCTCTCTCTCTCTCTCTCTCTCTCTCTCTCTCTCTCTCTCTCTCTCTCTCTCTCTCTCTCTCTCTCTCTCTCTCTCTCTCTCTCTCTCTCTCTCTCTCTCTCTCTCTCTCTCTCTCTCTCTCTCTCCTTATCACTGTTTGTTCTTTGTATCATCCAAATCACTCTTGCGAATTCTATTCCTCCTTTTATGTTTCCTATTTGTTTTTTGTTTTTTTCATATATCTTCCTTGATTTTCTTTCCCAACCTTGGGTCTGTTTCATATTCTCCTTTTCTCTGCTACCGTTCTGTTCAGACATCCCAGCTGTCTTTTTCCAGAATATAATGCGGACAGGAAATTTGTTTTCTCATCATCTGTCTATTTTTGTCTTAGATTTTTCTCTATAAGTGTCATTGAAGGTTTCTAAATTCAAGATCTATGAGTCTAAATACAGATTATATGCTTCTATGAGCTTTCCTAAATTCAAGTTCTTCCGATAATGTAAAGTTCTAAGTTTTGAATCGTTAATACATGCAGTGCTGATCACTTAATGCTTCAAAATAGGAGTAACGGAAAGCATCCCATCCTGTAAATGCTCTGTTTATACTAGGATTTATGGATTAGGTTGGGACATAAATAATATGTTCGAAGCAATTAATATTGAAAGACTTTTCTGTGTGTGGGTGAGTGTGTGTGTGTATATGTATCTCCCTCCCTCCCTCACATCCTACACATTTTCGTTCTGTTCGTCTCCTGGTCTGTCGTCGTGCAGTGAGTTATGTGACCTGCTCATCCGCAACCCACCCTCTCATATCCTTCCCCTTTCCACTGGGACAGGATCGGTGCTATTGCTGTCACTCTTGTGGTTGGACGAAAGAGGAAAAAGAGCTCTTGGTGGGTCCGGTACTCGCAATATCTACCCACTCCAACCTCCACAGTATTATGTTTTATCGTCATTACAGCCTCTTGTCTCACTACGCAGAGAAGAGACGTGAAGTGGTGCTTAGAGATTTATATTATTTAGTTTGCATTGATTTTTGGTAAGCTTAGTGCAGGTTTTTTTTGTTGTGTATCATTTTTGTTCTTCAATTGTTTTATTTTGTTCGTCTTGATCTGTTCTATTTCTGCTCCTAAGCCTTATTTTTTTTATTACATTACCTCAGTTTTTGTATTTTTTCTCTCTCTCATCTCTCATCTCATAAATAAGTCTTACGACACGTTTAACCATCTTACAGACCCTCGTGGATGTGTAGAATTGACCTCAACATATGGTGTATTTTTAACATTTTCTCTACTCCGGGAAATTTTTTGCAAAATTTCCTCTTCGATTTTGTTCTTTTTAAACTATGTTGTACATGGGAAGAATGTAAGACTTTCAGCTTGGTTTCAGTTAATTTCACCAGAAACTTTTATTGCTATAAGTGAATTTATTTGGGTTAAAACCAATGATAAAATCAGTATGGTGGATCTAATACTTTACCAATGTTGATGGAAAAGATATCAGATATTCCTTATGAAATTACCAACAAATAAACACAGCACTTTGTTCAATTGGTATCTTAGCTTAGAAGCTAATATTGTTTGTTTAATGATATCATTATTTTAGTAAATAACTATTTTTCATGATATAGATACCGATCAAATATAACAAAGAGTTATGTTGTGAAATCATAAATATTTTTCGCTTCTTTTTAAAACCTATCCCATTCCAATCCTGCGTCTAGTTTCTTTTTTCATTATTTATAATCTACGTAATTTACGTGAGGACGTAATATATATTTTCTTAATATTGTGTTTACCAGTACTTATTACATACCATAAGGATTGGAGAAATGTGCAGTTTTTGAAGCATTGCTTGAAAATTCAATAGGAGTAAAACGAAAGGAGTTACAGCTAGTTTAAGTAGAACATATGATGAAAACGAAGTTTTTAAACACTATTTCAGGATGGCAGAGTCTGTTTGATTACTCTTGTAGTGTACATAGCCTTCCTTTGACCTTCTTAAATGCTGCTGCATCAAGATAAGGCTCACTAGAATTAGATATATAGAGGCAGAAAACAATTCAATTCCCACCGCTCGTTCGGTCATGACTGGCCGACCGAACAAAATCTTCACTACTGACTCTGTCACCGGTACCAATGGCCATGGAAGTTATTTATTTTCATTAAAAAGTGTAATGCAGTACTTTTATTGCAGTGTCAAGCTCCATCAAGAGGATATGATAGCTACCGGTAACCCGCGTATACTCCTACACACGACACGTTACCCCGTAAGGAACACATATAGTCTTAACGTCCACGAATATTCTTGTAATGACTGTTACAGCTGAAAGAAGTTCATAAATAAATCTTACGACACGTTTAACCATCTTACAGACCCTCGTGGATGTGTAGAATTGACCTCAACATATGGTGTATTTTTAACATTTTCTCTACTCCGGGAAATTTTTTGCAAAATTTCCTCTTCGATTTTGTTCTTTTTAAACTATGTTGTACATGGTAAGAATGTAAGACTTTCAGCTTGGTTTCAGTTAATTTCACCAGAAACTTTTATTGCTATAAGTGAATTTATTTGGGTTAAAACCAATGATAAAATCAGTATGGTGGATCTAATACTTTACCAATGTTGATGGAAAAGATATCAGATATTCCTTATGAAATTACCAACAAATAAACACAGCACTTTGTTCAATTGGTATCTTAGCTTAGAAGCTAATATTGTTTGTTTAATGATATCATTATTTTAGTAAATAACTATTTTTCATGATATAGATACCGATCAAATATAACAAAGAGTTATGTTGTGAAATCATAAATATTTTTCGCTTCTTTTTAAAACCCATCCCATTCCAATCCTGCGTCTAGTTTCTTTTTTCATTATTTATAATCTACGTAATTTACGTGAGGACGTAATATATATTTTCTTAATATTGTGTTTACCAGTACTTATTACATACCATAAGGATTGGAGAAATGTGCAGTTTTTGAAGCATTGCTTGAAAATTCAATAGGAGTAAAACGAAAGGAGTTACAGCTAGTTTAAGTAGAACATATGATGAAAACGAAGTTTTTAAACACTATTTCAGGATGGCAGAGTCTGTTTGATTACTCTTGTAGTGTACATAGCCTTCCTTTGACCTTCTTAAATGCTGCTGCATCAAGATAAGGCTCACTAGAATTAGGTATATAGAGGCAGAAAACAATTCAATTCCCACCGCTCGTTCGGTCATGACTGGCCGACCGATCAAAATCTTCACTACTGACTCTGTCACCGGTAACAATGGCCATGGAAGTTATTTATTTTCATTAAAAAATGTAATGCAGTACTTTTATTGCAGTGTCAAGCTCCATCAAGAGGATATGATAGCTACCGGTAACCCGCGTATACTCCTACACACGACACGTTACCCCGTAAGGAACACATATAGTCTTAACGTCCACGAATATTCTTGTAATGACTGTTACAGCTGAAAGAAGTTCATAAATAAGTCTTACGACACGTTTAACCATCTTACAGACCCTCGTGGATGTGTAGAATTGACCTCAACATATGGTGTATTTTTAACATTTTCTCTACTCCGGGAAATTTTTTGCAAAATTTCCTCTTCGATTTTGTTCTTTTTAAACTATGTTGTACATGGGAAGAATGCAAGACTTTCAGCTTGGTTTCAGTTAATTTCACCAGAAACTTTTATTGCTATAAGTGAATTTATTTGGGTTAAAACCAATGATAAAATCAGTATGGTGGATCTAATACTTTACCAATGTTGATGGAAAAGATATCGGATATTCCTTATGAAATGTGTGTGTGTGTGTGTGTGTGTGTGTGTGTGTGTGTGTGTGTGTGTGTGTGTGTGTGTGTGTGTGCGTGCGTGTGCGTGCGTGCGTGCGTGTGCGTGTGCGTGCGTGCGTGCACGGCACTTACTAACAGGCTAATAATCTCTATCCCCAGCCTACTGTATACATTTTTTATCTCTTTTCTTTTCTGCAGCTAGAAACAGAAAATAGTTTCCTATATTCTTAAACATTTTCCTATTCGGGAATACTCTTGCTGTATTGATTGTATTGAGAAAGGAATCGGTGTGATCTACTTTTTATGTATATATGTTGTACTCTCAATGCTTCGTTGGTTCGAGACTATAAGTATAGAACATTTTGGGATGGATGCTTAGCAGTGTTTAGGTGCAGCGGAGATTGTGTTTGCATTCCATTGTAATCATATAGAAGTTACAGTAAATGATGACTTATTTTTCCGTATCGGCCATCCACAAGAAATAAAGAGCAGAACAATAGATTTATATAGTGTTTTGACTGTGTTCTGTGTAAGGAAAAGGATAAAAGGTATAGTTTTGATGCAACAACACAATACTGTTTGTTTTGAAGTGTTATCACGACATGACGCGAAAATATCCCTTTGATAACATCATTTCCTTTTTGTTTTTCTTCGAGATTCTTCAAAACCAATGAAGCTTTCTCCTTTCACAATATAAATGTTATTCTTGCCATGACGTGATGTGACGATGCGTAGAAACGTGTTGCAAGGCAAGGTGATGGTAAGGTGGTGGGCACAACCTTGGTCTTTAGTATGGGGGAGAAAGGAGGTTGATGTAACTCCATGTCCCTCATTAACTCGCAAAGGAAGGTTCCTCTGAAGGTTGTCGTCTGTCATCTTCCATACCTGGTACTCGACAGGTACTTCCTTTTCTGTTTACTTCAAAGCGTGTGTTTGTGTGGCAGATAAAAGAAAATCGAGAAGTGTGTGTTTAACATTCACCTTTGAAAAATAGGTCACCTAGAGTTTTTTTTTCTACGGATCACTTTGATGCAAGAGTTTTCCAATTTTTGATCAAATGTTATCTACCTACTTTCATGTCAGATATGCGTCACGAGGCTAAAGTCAGTCTTGTATTGAGGTTATGTTATTACATCTACATTCTACATTGATACATATTCAAATACTTTCTATTTCGAGTAAAAAAAAACAAGAAATATCACGGATCAAAAACCTAGCGACGCCACAATTATACAGAATGTTTCACCGTATTCTGATTTTTGTTTCTATTTTTATCTATTATACTACTGCGTCTTTCCATAACCTTTGACATCAAGAGAGAGAGAGAGAGAGAGAGAGAGAGAGAGAGAGAGAGAGAGAGAGAGAGAGAGAGAGAGAGAGAGAGAGAGAGAGAGAGAGAGAGAGAGAGAGAGAGAGAGAGAGAGAGAGAGAGAGAGAGAGAGAGAGAGAGAGAGAGAGAGAGAGAGAGAGAGAGAGAGAGAGAGAGAGAGAGAGAGAGAGAGAGAGAGAAAGAGAAAGAGAAAGAGAAAGAGAAAGAGAAAGAGAAAGAGAAAGAGAAAGAGAGAGAGAGAGAGAGAGAGAGAGAGAGAGAGAGAGAGAGAGAGAGAGAGAGAGAGAGAGAGAGAGAGAGAGAGAGAGAGAGAGAGAGAGAGAGAGAGAAGAGAGAGAGAGAGAGAGAGAGAGAGAGAGAGAGAGAGAGAGAGAGAGAGAGAGAGAGAGAGAGAATTATGTAAGCTATCCTGTAAATGTCCCTAGGCAAAGAGGAAGTAGGTAAGGTCAAAGCTAATGACTGGACTAAACACACACACACACACACACACACACACACACACACACACACACACACACACAGCCGAGGGGGCCAGGGTTCGATCCCCTGGGCGGACGGAGATTATTTTGGTGTCTCCTTTCACGTGTAGCCCCTGTTCACCTAGCAGTGAGTAGGTACGGGATGTAAATCGAACAGTTGTGACCTTGCTGTCCCGATGTGTTGTGTGTGAGTGGTCTCGGTCCAACCCAAAGATTGGTCAGTATGAGCTCTGAGCTCTTTCCATAGGGGGACGGCCGGCTGTCTCGAGAGAGACCAGCAGCAGACTGTATAGTAAAACACACACACACACACACACACACACACACACACACACACACACACACACACACACACACACACACACACACACGGCGTCCTGGCAGAAAAATAGGTCATGATGAAAACAAGAGGAATGATATTTTTTTTTCCTCCTTCATTTTTCTTTTTCTTTGCGACACGTGGAGTGGAATGACAACTGAGCAGCAGCAACGTGAGAAAACAGACAAATTTCTTTTGATTTTGTTCCCTCTCCTTCCTGGCTGGTTAGCTGGCTGGAGGGAGGGACAAGCGAGGGAGGTGTGGGGACAATGGGAGGCTCTTTGGGAGGGAAAGCATCTGGGAGGTGTTTGTTCAGTGAAATTTGAAAGGCACACTCAATGACGCGCGGCGCTTCTCAAGGCTGGGAAGGAGGAAAGAAGAGACATAAAAGGGATATGCATTTTTCGTATGATTTAGGCTTTTCATTTGCATGTTGTGTGTGTGTGTGTGTGTGTGTGTGTGTGTGTGTGTGCGCGCGCGTGTGTGTGCGTGTGCGTGTGCGTGTGCGTGTGTTTCCTGGAATCCATTGAAGAGCATCTACCTGTAATTATTAGCATTCGAAACGCCAACTTTATTTCCTTACAGCGTTAGTGGCGTAGACTGGCGTGAATACAAAATGTCAAGAACCTTTCCTGGAGCCGAGCCGAGCCGCGCAATGCATTCACGGCCGGTACTCACTCGGATTTAAATGTTCATCCATCTAAATGAACCTGGTACTTGCCTTTCTTTTATTGCTTTACGAATAGGCAATCTGTTAGGCAGAATTACACCATTGACTAAGGGAATCCAGCAAATTCAATGTGCGGAGTTTCAATGATGTTCCTTTTTTTATATAATTACGGGAATAATAGTGCGTTTTTGTTTGCAAAAGAATATTCATGATTGGTTTTGAAGAATTTTATCGAGATATTGTTTCTGTTCTGATGTAGTAATTTAATTTGTGGTTTATGTAACTGAATGATATTGTATTTTAAATTGGTAAGCGTGTGCCTGCAAAAAATGGAATGAAAAAGACCACGAGTGTAATTATATCCTCGTGTGTATATGTGTTCATGTATATGTATTTATCTAAAATGTTAAAAGCAATGCGTATTTCTAAAGTTGAAAGTAATCGCAACACTAATTTTATCAATGATTCGTAGCTACTTTGCTTTTGTTTGATATGTCCATTTCAATCGAAGATAATCTGGCACATGATAACACGTTCAAGAATATGCTGCTTCTTTAATGTTATTCTATAAAACACACTACACAGCAGCTCAGTCTTGCCACCTCGAAAGTCTTGGACAAAGTTTAACTGACTTGTATTTTTGATGGTGCAGAGTTATCACGTGTAACACAAGTCTACTAGACCTCCGCTTCTCATCATCAGAAGGAAAGGTTTTATAACACCTAAACAACACACCTTCAATGACCTTTTTTTTTTTTTTTTTACCTATAACATAACTGCATTGTATTTCGTTTATGGGAAGAGGAATTTCATTATTCAGTTTAATTACACACTTCATGGATCAGTCTGAGGGATCAAAAAGTTTTGTGTATTGCAATGTTCTAGCTTTAAAACCAATCAGTATAATGTATGCGACCGTTTGTAAATAACGATATAGCCGACAGGATTACATTTCAACCTTAACTAAGATGAAACAAGATGTAAGGTAATGTCCCGCTAATCATCAAGTTTCGTTATTATAGTCTAACGAGCTTGCATGCCATCCCTTGTCCATTTTAAGTGTGCATTAGTATTAAGAGTGTGGTAGTGTTAGTGGTGAGATTGTGGTGATGGTGAAGATGGTGGTGAGAATGGTGGTGGTGGTAGTGGTACTGGTGGATGTTAGCAGTACTGTTGGTGGGAATAGTGGTTGATATAGTAATGAAATAGTGATGGTGATGATGATGATGATATTCACTTTCCTGAACACAACAGTTTGAACGAAGCAGCCTTGATTGAGTGTATTAAAGTGGAGTTTATTGAAGGAAAGGTAGTCAGACTGTACCTATTCGGACACGTTGTGGAAGGAGGGAGGAGAGGATATACGTATCTTAGTGTGTTAATCATACCTTTCCTATATATAAAAGAAAAAAAGCCAACTTCATTACGATTATATCTCTCCTTTAAGTAATCCTAATTGATCGCATGGCTTAGTTTAGTGTGGAGGTGCAATCTTGGATCATTCTCGACCCATTTAGCCTACCTAATATTTAATGGTTAAGGACAGTTTAAACACCTCAGTCTTTGTACAGGTAGAATGATGAGGGTTCAAGGATGGTGGGTTGTCGTGTGTGGTGGTGACATGCAGTATATGAACAGTGGTAAACAAATCAACTTGAAATGGGTCCAGCTGGTTCCATTAAGTATCTGGGTTACTCTTCCTCCCAAACCAACTTGCGGGTAAAGTTTGTAAACCAGACTGAGAGAAAGGTAGACAATTTTAACCGTATAAAATAAATAGGAAAGCTGGCATAAGGAAAATACAATACAAAGAACCAAATTCCACACCAGTCACAGCTTTACCAAAATCATCCACATATTCAAAGTGCAATGACAACTACTAGCTATGGAAATATTATGCATGAAATGGAAAATTGGCCTCATTATGCATATCATGACTTTCCATTATGAGTTGTGAAAGCCTGTAATGCGACCTGCCCCACCTGACCTGTCATTTGTTTATTGTTTGAGTAAAAAATTTCACCAGTAAAAAAACGGTGACTTTTTATGTTTTTAGCTCTGGTATGGATGGAGTTGGATCGTAAACTCTAATCAAAACCGGCAAGAGGCAACCAAAACCTGGTCATATCTCAGTGTTTTCCCTCTGCAAGCCTTGGCTGCTATTTCAACATTTTACGGAACTGAAATAACAAAAAATATATAAAACTCAAATGATCAATTGCAAAGTTAAAAGTGTACCCACGATAATAAAAAAAAAAGGTTATCATTGCATCTCAGCGCCATAATGACCTGGTTTCCTTACTAAAACCACTCTGATGGGAATGATTCTTACATATACTTACTAAAAAGTTGATGAGTGTCATATGTAGCTTTACGGTACTCTGCTTACCTTGCTGTTAATTAATGGGTGTTTATCTTGCAGCAAAATGAGTTTCTTTATTTTTATCATTTCAACGAATACGTCCTTTTAGTGTATATGATGATTTGTCTCAATGAAAATGTAGATCAAATTATTGTCGCATAAGAATCACAAATGGATTTCTGAGTTGTGAACAAATGAACGTTATTATTAATCAACTGTGTTTGTTTGAGATGTGTTTAGCGGATGTCATGCGTGGAGGTTCTGTACTGTGTAAGCTTGTGTAATAACACATGTGTAATAACACATGTAGAAACCCGTGTGGTGAGAGCATGGTACTCTGCCGTGGTGACATTCATCTTGTGTTAATGGGGTACTAGTGCACATTTAAGTGGTTACTCAGTCGTGAAGTGAGATTGTATTTATAAAAGAATACGCTGTTTAATATAAATCATGTGTGGCACTGAGAAGCCTCACCTACACAACGCTTCTTTCCTGTGTGGCACTGAGAAGCACCACGCACACAACACTCTTTTCATGTGTGGCACTAAGGAGCCTCATCCACTCAACACTAATGAAATATACTTGGCTATAAAAGTATTAGTCTTCCACTCTTAATGAAAGATCAAATTCTCCTTCTTAGGATTCTCATCGGTGTTTTCTGAAGCTATTTTTACCCGCTATTTTCTTGCTTTATAAAGATGTGAAGGAATGCCTGTGAGTGTCTTATGTTTAGAAGTGTTGTATTGACTACAATCCTTTAAGGGAAATGTTAGTCTGGTAAATATATGATAGATTTTATTGCTGGTTTTGAATTCACTAACTAATCTGCTTCTTCTCCCTCGTCGTCCCGCTTAACAAAACTTTGTACTCATCATCCTTATAATGTCAATCACACTAATGAGAGAGAGAGAGAGAGAGAGAGAGAGAGAGAGAGAAATTATAAAAAGAATCTACCTCTTATACCTAAATTTGCATGCTTCTAGTTCAAATGACATCGTTAAAAAAATATAAAATAAAAAGATATTTGGTGTGATACTTTTAAGTATTTTATGAACTGAAGTTATGAAAGCAAAATAAATACTATAACAACGCTCACTAAGCCTTGGGTAATAATGTAGTTTGTTCCTTAACCACAAAGGGATCAGCCTGGATCGACGATCCTTTGCTGTGAGCTGGTTGTTGTTTCGCATTAAGCTTTGCATATTATTATGAAACCTTCACTGAGCTGCTCATGTGAGGCATTTACAGCTACACTAGTATACAGAACCGATGCATCAACTCACACATATTGCTAGAGATTTATATTCATCTTAGCTTGTTGTTTACTCACTAAGGCCATCAGTCTTTTTCTTTTTTAACTTTTTTACTTCCTTCCACTCTTCTCTGTCAGCAGCTGTCACTCACAACTCCTCCAGCTGCTTCACCCTTCCATCCCTTCTTACAGTCAGCTGCAGCCGTCCCCTTCGTCTTGTCCTTTCAACTGGAACCACTTCAGCTCCCCTTCTGCTCTTCCCTCCTCTTACCCTCTCCACGTACTACCTCGACTACTCCAGTTTTCTCCTTACAATATTGAGTCTCAGTGTACTCTCTTAAATCATCCTTTCCTTTCTTCTGGTATTCTTTTATCAACCTCCCTCATTCCCTCATTCCTGGTCGTCATCTAACCCTGTTGATTTCCACCACTCACAACCTCCTTTAATGTTATATTTTTAAAACAAGTGTCTCAAGTTGAGTTAGATAAGCCTTCTTAACACGTACTTTTGTTTCCTTTTCATTTAGCTTTTCTTTATTTTTTTTCCTCCTTGTTACTGTATCTACATGTATTCTTTTTACTTGCACATTTGTCTCTATTATATATTATTGGAGCTCTCCCCTTTACCATTATTGATTAAGGGTTCCTGTTACTCGCATCTGCTTCGTCTTTACTACAATATCTGGCAATATATAATTTTATTCACATTCACCTTCTCACTCTATCATTTGAATACATTGTTCCACCATTCAACTACCATCCCGTGCTGCTGCTTCCCTTTGGTCATTGCGAATACTAACACATTTTTGGTGTGCAGGATTCAATTCAAATTCAGTGGTTCTATTACTTACGCTGGACCTTCTACGACAAGGATCAGCAGGTCACCTTGAAACACTGTCTTGTCTCGTAAGAAATTGCACATTCCTCACAGTGTTCCAACACAGATTCCCTTTGCAATTTGCCTTTTTTTACATGACTTCCACCAACGTCAGTTCTTATTTTCCATCTCTAAGCCTTATTGTTTTCATAAACGTATTCTCTTGTCTCTGTATTATGTATACGATTTCTTTAAGGCAAACTGTTTCCATTAAAATTGCCGTAAACATAGTAACATTAATATTTCTTCATGAAAATGATTTGTTACATAAATCTTAATCTTTAATTTTCATTTCTCACTATATAATAGTAGAAATGTTTCAACACGTACTTGCTTTGAAATGAGTTTAACAAAGATTCATGAGAGGGTGCGATCCTTGCTCTCGAATATCAAAGTGTGCCCTCAATCACGGAAATAGTGAAAGTAACGCTAGCTGCTGCTACTCAATACGTCCTTGGTGTAATATCGGCTGCACCAACAAAGAGTCAGGCACTTCTTTCCTCCTCACACTTGATTTATGTACCATTTGTCCTATTGCAGATACAGCATCCTTTCATCTCCTTCCACTTCTAAATCCTTGCTTTCTCCAAACTCCCCGAAATCACTCACTGATTCGTGCATATAGTAACTCTTCTATTCTTTATACAATTACTATTTATAATACCCCCACTACATATTACCGGGTATAGCCAATGATATAGCCATTGATATAGCACATCCACTTAAGTCTTTCCACAGCCACTATCAGACCCATTTTCCATAACTCCGCCATCCTTGCAGCGTTAACACGACACCCTGCACAAGACTGGTCAGCCCACACAAGGCAACTCTTGTACATTCATTATACACCAACTGTTATTCGCGTCAAAGGCTCTATACTAGGTAGAGTCCTTGTTCTCATCCATAAATCTATTTAACCTTCTCATAAGCCATTCTGCTGTTTTTGAAAACCTAACATGGCTGCTACGCTTGTTCTAATCATTCAATACTTTGTTTGTATATATTTATTTTGGTATTACTTGAATCTAAATTTATCGAATTCTGAATGAATGAAATAGTCTCTTCGTTCACTTCTTCCACTCTTCCAACATAATAAATATTTGGTTCATCTATTCTTGTCGTTTTATGTGGTTTGGTTTATGTTCTAACTCGTCCACTAATCGTCTTTGCCTGAACTTTGTACCTTATTGAACTTGGGAACTCAATCTCCTTCATTTTCACCATAACACTAATTTATTTACCTTCCTGCAAACTTTTTGTTTTCATTTCACATGTTAATGCCTCATATCTGGCATTTGTATACACTAAATGTCATTCTTCGTGATCTTTCACAGCTTATTTAAGTATTTGGAATGAAGGTCATGTAATTGTTTTAATGTTTGTTTGTTTTGCTGTAACTGGATTGATAATCTTTGTGTAATGTATAAATAACATCATTAAGTTATTCATCAATAACACTATTTTAAATGTTACCCATCATCTTCCCTCCAACTGACACACGTGGAGCAGCAGTGTAGTGGCTGGTGCTCATCCTTGCGCCTGTGTACCTAGGAGTACGTGTCTTTTCTTTCTGTTTTCCACTACTCAGAAAGTTAATCAACCTTTATCCTTTGTCATACTTTGTTAAACTGTTTCTTTACTGTGCGGGCCCTTGTGGATATTGAAACCGCTGCCACCACTGTTACGGGGGTTCTTCCGTAATTCAATCCTCTTACCTTCGTTGTTACTACTTCTACCTCTCAGCTTCTTAATGAGGGGTAGGAAACAATGCTTGATGTTTTCATTTATTTTGTTATATAAAATATAATGTTTACACAGTAATAATATTCTAATTGGTGCACCGATTATGTTCACTACTCACTCACACGGAAATCAGTCACTCACTAATATAACAGAACTTTTCTATGTTCAGTATGGATATGTTACTGCGAATCTATTTACAATATTAACGTAACTTGTACGTGTTAGATTCTTGGGAGCCACTGCTGTACTGACCTCCATACTGAGCTCTCGACTGGCACACAGCCCTTGTCGTGATGTCATAGCTTTCTTTAACCAATAACTTCGAAGTATATTAATGACGTTCTATGACGTAGCGATGACATGCTTATCTTCTACCAATGGGAATTGAGTCTTTAACGAGCTGAATGTACAGAAAACAAGCCGGCTGTTTTGGGTTATAGCGAGTCGTTATCAATCGACTTCCTACGCCGGTCTTGCTCAACTTCCTTCTAACATAGCTGTTAGTCCTTCTAACAGCCTTCTAATTCCAATCTAATTTGAATCTAATTTCGCCTATTACAATATTCCATTTCCAGTGAAGCTGCTGAAGCTATGAAGGAATTAAGGAAGTAATTATTATAAAAGGTCAATGTTATCAAAAACTAAATCGTGCTTTAATCTTTGATGTGAAGTCATGATTGAAATATGTTTAGAGGTAATAAAGTCTGAATGTAATTAAAAATAATTATATAACAATTTTTTTTTTTTACTCTCTCTCTCTCTCTCTCTCTCTCTCTCTCTGTCTCTCTCTCTCTCTCTCTCTCTCTCTCTCTCTCTCTCTCTCTCTCTCTCTCTCTCTCTCTCTCTCTCTCTCTCTCTCTCTCTCTCTCTCTCTCTCTCTCTCTCTCTCTGTCTCTGTCTCTGTCTCTGTCTCTGTCTCTCTCTCTATCTCTGTCTCTGTCTCTCTCTCTATCTCTGTCTCTCTCTCTCTCTCTGTCTCTCTCTCTGTCTCTCTCTCTCTCTCTCTCTCTCTCTCTCTCTCTCTCTCTCTCTCTCTCTCTCTCTCTCTCTCTCTCTCTCTCTCTCTCTCTCTCTCTCTCTCTCTCTAATGACGGGGCATTTTTCTTGAAGGCTGGAATGATGGTTGGCTAACATCCAAGAATCAGTGGGTGGGAAGCTCTGTAGCAAAGATTTATTGAGTAGTGTTGGAGCGAGACTCATGATAGAAGTGCCTCCAGATATTCAGGAAACATTTCTTTTACACAGCATGTGACTTTTACTATTTATTTACCTGGCCTTCTACTTGAATAATATTTGCTATGTTTTTTTTTTTGTAGTCACGTGTGTGTGTGTGTGTGTGTGTGTGTGTGTGTGTGTGTGTGTGTGTGTGTGTGTGTGTGTGTGTGTGTGTGTGTGTGTGTGTGTGTGTGTGTGTGTGTTTCTGTGCTCTTTTC
>JAPQNM010000002.1:23212102-23214602 GCA_029783475.1 Metacarcinus magister | reverse complement strand
GAGAGAGAGAGAGAGAGAGAGAGAGAGAGAGAGAGAGAGAGAGAGAGAGAGAGAGAGAGAGAGAGAGAGAGAGAGAGAGAGAGAGAGAGAGAGAGAGAGAGAGAGAGAGAGAGAGAGAGAGAGAGAGGAGAGAGAGAGAGAGAGAGAGAGAGAGAGAGAGAGAGAGAGAGAGAGAGAGAGAGGAGAGAGAGAGAGAGAGAGAGAGAGAGAGAGAGAGAGAGAGAGAGAGAGAGAGAGAGAGAGAGAGAGAGAGAGAGAGAGAGAGAGAGAGAGAGAGAGAGAGAGAGAGAGAGAGAGAGAGAGAGAGAGAGAGAGAGAGAGAGAGAGAGAGAGAGAGAGAGAGAGAGAGAGAGAGAGAGAGAGAGAGAGAGAGAGAGAGAGAGAGAGAGAGAGAGAGAGAGAGAGAGAGAGAGGAGAGAGAGAGAGAGAGAGAGAGAGAGAGAGAGAGAGAGAGAGAGAGAGAGAGAGAGAGAGAGAGAGAGAGAGAGAGAGGAGAGAGAGAGAGAGAGAGAGAGAGAGAGAGAGAGAGAGAGAGAGAGAGAGAGAGAGAGAGAGGAGAGAGAGAGAGAGAGAGAGAGAGAGAGAGAGAGAGAGAGAGAGAGAGAGAGAGAGAGAGAGAGAGAGAGAGAGAGACCCTAGTGATTGAGCAGTGGTCCGCATGGTTTCTTTACGCCCCTCAGTGAAGGGCAGCAGCAAAGGGTCTATGGACTGTATATGTCAAAAGATGCAAAGGAAAAATAACATTGAGGGGCAGATATAGAATAGAATAGAATAGAAAACCGTGAAAAATTGCTTACATCAACATTGTATTGTACGTATAGGTATTCACAGTATGTTGGAATGGAACTATTTTTATTCTTCTTCCTGTGACTATATACACTTGGATAACCTGTAGAAAATGCAGTCTTGTCACACTCCATCAAGTTTAGAGCAAAAATGTCTCCCTTACCTGAGTCCATTGAGGATTCCCGCCGATCTAGGTGCTTGTCCTCCAGATTTTTCAGGTGTATTTTCCCAGTCAGTAATATACAGCATTTCATCATAAAGTGTATTTGTTATCCGTCTGGTGGGAGTGTTTCAGAGTGACAGGTGAGGGGAGGTGAGGTGAGGTGAGGTGAAGGGAGTCAGTTTCCTGGTGGACGGAGGCAATCAAAACAATGTTCTCTTTACGAAGGTTCTTTATTGACTCCGAGACAACACATTTATACACCACAGGAATAATGCTGGCCTATATACCGTTAATTGTTATGTCTATAATGGTTTTGTGACTCTGTACTTACTCTAGTTATAACACTCGTCGTTCCAGTCAGGGCCAAGCAACACTCTCACTGTGACAATGTCCTTAAATGACCGTATTGTTGAAGCTTCAGGTTTGAGTGTTTTGTTACCTATTGGATTCGGTCACCACAGCACAGTGTAGTGACTGGTTTAAAATATAACTTTATTCAGGCTCTGAATAGCAACATAACTCACCCAGCTGTATGCTGTAACCTCTTACTCCTAAATATGCAGATAATACAGCGACTATACTCTTTTTAATGAAGCTGTACATGTAATATATAACCAGTTTGATGATAATAGAATATAATTTGTCGTACATATCTCTTATAAAAATAGTTACAGTATCATAGTTTGTAGTATACTAATTTTTGGTTTAACAAATTTTGGTATAAAATCTTCCTAAATATACCACCGCAGTGATACAAGTTGGACAAGCAAACTTGTATCTATAAAACATTTCACATCGTCGGTATTGAAGTGCGTTCTGCCTCGTGTTATTTCCACATTGTCTTTAGTTTTTGCTTCCAAAATTATATATACCTCATTAATCAAGAATTTAACGAAAACTATCCGATCTTATTATATTGAGAGTCACGTATGCCATACACACTGCTTCTCATTATAATATATTTTAAAATATCTTCCTAATGGTGACGTTAGGTTACAAACTCACTCAGACTACAGAGAGCCACGGGGAGGGAGGGATGGAGGGATTTTTTTTTTACCTGAAAGCACCTCTGGATTTTCGAGTGCCTGAAGGACACTAGATGCATTTATATGACAATGTAGTAGAGAGATGCGTTCAGAGCTTGATGAGAAGTGCATTAGTAGGTGTTATGCCCGTGGCTGCTGCTTACATTCTTATTGATGGTGTATGTATGTAGTAAATATTGATGTAGCGTTTTATTTTGCATTAGATATCAGTAATTACAGATTCAGTTTAGGATGCTACTTATAGTGTGGTGTGAAAAGCATACACATGACCCATAACATTGCATCGTTGTATTGTAGTTAGCTAATCATCATTAGTTTGTATTGTTTTTGTATCTCGGTAAATTTATCAGTTATTTTTGTTGTTTGTAGTAATTCTGTTTTTGTTCTGTTTGCTTGCTTGCATTTTTCAGTGTTCATGTCCCTTCCCGTGTGTGTTACAACGGTCACATACAATGACAATAATAACTATCATACATGAGCACACATTGATTGCTGACGCTGTGCA
>JAPQNM010000002.1:23204602-23209602 GCA_029783475.1 Metacarcinus magister | reverse complement strand
TGTGTGTGTGTGTGTGTGTGTGTGTGTGTGTGGGTGTGTGTGTGTCTGTGTGTCTGTGTGTGCGTGTGCGTGTGCGTGTGTGAGTATGTATTTTTATGTGTATTTTTCTTTTGTTGTGTGTGCGCGCGATTTTTAATATTTTATTGTGTTGGTTTTCACAAGCCTGGAGTTCTGAATAGATCTCTTTCTTTTCAGAGGTAAGTGTCATTGAGATGTACAATAAGTGGCGCTCCACCTCACCCAACACTGATGACAGGTTAGTACTTACTACTTGTGTGGTGCCGCCTCAGATGACTGCGGCGGAGTTTTCGGTGCTGGTGGAACGTTGCCAATAGCTGCTGCATGGTTGGAGAAACGGAGTTTTTTACAGTTCTTGGCTTAGAGTAATTATTGTGACACTTATGAAACTTTCGGGTAATATTTCATGTTTTAGAAGTGTCAATCTTGCCGTTTGAAATGAAGGTAAATTCAGAGTAAAAAAAAACGCGTTGAAATAGTATTGTCTTGGGACACTACATATCTTGAAGACTCATTTACTGCTGATCTCGGAGGAGGATGAAAAAAGCTTCTGAATAATTTTTATTCAGTTCTCTTCTTGGTCTCAAACGGGTTGTTGCAGACACCAAACTTTAAGCCTATTCACTTGATCTCCAAACTCTCTTGAAAACAAAGATAAATTCAACTGCTTTAAATGCAAGTGTTCCCGCCGGACGTGTGCTCTTTAAAGGAAAGGTGTAGTAGAGACGGAAGACTTGAGTGTTTGTGTTGGTAGAAATGCTTTGGCACCAGTTAGTGCTTGCGATACTTTACATGGATCCTGGAGGCATCAAACTGCCCCTCGATGCTGTTATCTATTACGTTCGTGCTAAGCTTGTATCTGTAACCATGTCTGTAGTTTACGTTCACAAACATGATGCTAAGTGTTTTGTATGAGTTCGTATGTTGGGAGTTGTAATACTGAGCCTGTGGGTATCGTACCATTACGAAGGGGAAGGTCTGCTGTGGTGCCTGTTTCTGTTTGTTTTGTCATTGTGGCGGTAATGGTGATAGTGTTGTGGCGTAAAATGAACATTTAGGAAAATTAAAGTAAAACGAGCTAGATTTGCATGAACAGCGGACGGCTTTGCTCGACGGAAGAACCGTGTTAGGCTTGGACTCAGTCCAGGTCACTGCAAAGGTAGGAACCGCCTGAGTCTAAGGTCCTGTAGGAACCCGCGACACTGGGATAGGAAGTAAGGGCAGCTCCTGAAGAGGAGCAAGATGCCCCGCCATCGTAGTCTGTAGTGTTGGTAGACCAGGTGTGCACATCTGCGTCTAACGTGCCCGAGGACACTCCTCGCATACTACAGGGACTGGTCCTGTCCGAATTAAGGTCCTGCGGGTCTTCACTGTCCTGTCTGTAGGAGGCGGGCCGGCCGCCCCTCATCTCAACCTTCAGTCTTCGCTTCATGTTCTTCGGAGTTTTGGCCGCACTGGGTCTGGGAGCGGCTGCGTCTCTCGGCTCGTGGATAGGAGCCCGCTGTGCCCGGAAGATGAAGCTTACCCGGGGTTCGTGACCCTTAAGGGTAATACGATCCCGTGGGGTGTCCATAATGAAGGGCGCCGGCCGTCATAAGGTGGACACTGGCTGGGCGGCGAGGCAGGGCACTCCGGGGGGGTGGTGCAAATGTTGTGGATGCAGAGGAGGGTGATGCAGCCCTTGCAAGAGACTGTTGTGGACAGGTTTGTCACTCGAGGATCGACTGCGAGCCTAAGGGACGAGAAGACTAGAGTTAGTGCAAACACACACACACACACACACACACACACACACACACACACACACACACACACACACACACACACACACACACACACACACACACACACACACACACACACACAATGACGAGTACGTAAATGATGTAAGATAACACAATATGCAATACAGTTAATACAGTTTTCCTTCCTTGTCACAGGTGTTTGTATGCAACATGAGTGCACATAATCACCTTATAATGTAGTTTAGGAGGCCGTGGACCGTAGCCAGTATTGTATATATTGTCTGGGTCAGGGAAAGCTGAAGCTGAAGCTGATCCTGGACGCCGCTTTCTGCTTCGGAGTGTAACTTTGAGTCGCCAGTAGTAACACAACGTTCTTTTGACCTGTCGTGGGTGTGAGAGAAAACGAGGTTGGCAAGTTGTCTCCTTCATAAGAGTTGCCACCCATTGATACTCTCCCCAAACCTTACAACCTTAGATACACACCAAACTGATGCTCACATTTCCTAAGTATTGAGACAGGTGCTAACGCTTCATGCACACGTATCGTAACTATTACACCAAAGCACTGAGGTAATCATGTAGGACACAACTCAGGTATACACAATGCAGGTAAATTACTTACGTCTCCATTAAAGAAACAGTAGATGCAGGCAACAACGAGGCCTTGGAAGGAGGTGAGGAGGTTGGTGCCGTAAGACCAAACTCCAAATTCAAAGGCTGATCGCTCTAGTGGCTTTGGGATCATGGTGATGGCGTTGGTGATCCCTAGCAACGGCAGCAGGAAGAGTGCGTTGCGAACCGATCGACGGAGAGGCCTGGGGAAGGGTACAGCTCCAGAGGATAAAAGAAACAAAGGAAGGCCCGACAGAAACAGTTTCACTCATGGCCTTTATGTATGATGTGTGCTGCCATCTGTTGGGGATAATGAAAAATTGTTTTGTATGTGCAGGATAGGTGCAGGATTAGGGTAAATAATGGTTTCATAACGCTTGGTGAGCCTATATTGAATGTGGTTGTGGTGAATGTTATTTATAGGATTTGTGAAAGTTTACAGATAGATTTATAACACTAAAGGCAGGAGTTGTGTCTTTAAGCCTCCTCCTTGCAGCGTGTTGATCATTACTATACGATCTTCAATCTTACTTATTAAGATATATTTTTAATACCTTTTGTTTATACGCTATATAGAATGTGTATATATTTTCACCTCTTAAAGATCGCCATAAATTATTGATTGCAGCGAGATTTTTAAAAGTTAATGTTAAATACATTGCAATATATTTAGTTTTGTTCATTCAATGTTAGCTCCAGACTCGCTTTTCATTTATATTGCCATCCATTTTGCTCTTATTCCAAGTTAAAACATATAATAAGTATTCTGCAACACATTCGACTTCGTATGATAGATATTTAGGACAAAACTGAACTATCATTTGCTTAGTTCAACACGCCATTCCACTTCAGCAAGTTTTGTATTTATAACCGTCCCTCCAGGGTATCTCTCGCCATCTGCTTCCATGGCAACATCAATCATACAACTGCTCAGGATCCTCAGTAGTCAGCCCTTAAAACCATGCATGCCAACACCGGTTACTAAGGTGTTTATTTTGTTTTGTTTTTCGTGGTGACGGAATATAAGATTACGTATTTGTCGTAGAGTACTTTGCAAACAGTAATGGATTCCCCGACTAGTATCGTATAATAAGTCAGGTTCTTCAGGTAACCTCTAGCATGTTAATGATTGGGATTCCCGCCATTGTATTTCCATTCACGAGTTTGGACGAAACTAATTACTCGCCTCGGGTTGTATTCGATCCATTGTGTGAAGCTTCGGAACACAAGGAGGCACCAAAGGGATGCTGTTAGTGCTATTACTGCTGTTGTTATTGTTATTATTGTTATTATTTTTTCTTCTTCTATTATTATCGTTATCATTATCGTTATCGTTATTGTTATTGTTGTTGTTGTTGGTGGTGGTTGTGGTGTTGGTGGAGGAATATTTTTTATAAAGTTGAAAGATAGAAGTGAAAGGAGACACAGATGCACAGAGGTGATTTTTATTCCCGACACGTTGCGCCGTTGCATAGTCAGGGAATTGAAATCGTTCCCAAGAAGCAACAGCTAAACTAGACGGGCATAAACTCACTTCTCTACACCTATGTCTCCCTATATTTCTATTATTACTATTACTATTATTATTATTATTATTATTATTATTTTTATAGTACAGGGATCAGTCGCTTCTCCCCAAGATGCTTCGAGATCAAAGACGTAAGAGAATGCATGTGAATATACGTATATTATCATGTAAACGTCTTGTCTTGGCTGGGTATATACGTTATTATTGTTATCATTATTATTATTATTATTATTATTATTATCATTACTACTATCATTATTATTATTATTATTATTATTATTATTATTATTATTATTATTACTACTCTTACTACTTCTTCTTAACCTGGCGCACTTACGTTATAAATACATAAAAGATAAATGGTCTTGATATCGTAAAGGTTGAGGGGATTTATAAACGCCACAAGTCCCAATGATGTAGGTTCACGCGCCTTTGATGCTGCCTCGCGTAAAGAAGCCATATTCATCACAGCATAGCCAGCACGTAATGAAAACCCTGATCTCATTTCAAATTATAAGACCTTCAAAATAAAACATATAGCTACACTCTCTTACCTGGAATGTATTAAAACTTTTCATCCAGCGGTTTGAAGTGAAAAATTGGAGCTGTATTATTATTATTTTCCCCGCAGCTGTTTAATAAAAGCTTAACAGAGACAATAGACAACGAGGAATTTCTCTTTGCGGGCTGCATCATGGGACTTAAATATGCTCGGCGGCCGGATCGGATTTAATGATTGTGTACACTGCGTTGAGTCTTCAGATACAAGTGAGGTAGGCACATCGGGACACGGGCTAGCAAACAAGCAAGATTAGTACTCTTAATGACTTGGAAATGTTGTAGATCACTGTGCGAGGGTAGCGTCCGACATCAGTGAATAGAGACATGCATACTGGAATGTTTGTGTGTTGCTTAAAAAGAATATGCAATGTGTAGCGTAGTGGTTTGCGATTGAGCGAGATGAAAGAGAGGGAGAGAGAGAGAGAGAGAGAGAGAGAGAGAGAGAGAGAGAGAGAGAGAGAGAGAGAGAGAGAGAGAGAGAGAGAGAGAGAGAGAGAGAGAGAGAGGAGAGAGAGAGAGAGAGAGAGAGAGAGAGA
>JAPQNM010000002.1:23194602-23199602 GCA_029783475.1 Metacarcinus magister | reverse complement strand
AATAAAAGTAATAAATCAATTGCGAATGTGTAAAACTATACTATTGACAAACGAGCAGTGAGAGAAAACAGATAACCACATGAGAATATTTTAAAATCCGATGCACAAAAATAACTCGCACCAAATATTCGCACCATTGTGTTATATTATTAATTAAACATTACAACGATCACCATTGGGTTTCGTTAACGGCATTGTGTCGGCTGGTGCAGGTATTGGTATATATGTGTGTATGTGTGTGTGTGTGTGTGTGTGTGTGTGTGTGTGTGTGTGTGTGTGTGTGTGTGTGTGTGTGTGTGTGTGTGTGTGTGTGTGTGTGTGTGTGTATGTGTATGTGTGTGTGTGTATGTGTGTATGTGTATGTGGGTGTGTGTGTGTGTTTGTTTGTGTGTCTTCATGAACAATCTCAGGTCTGGCAGGTAAGAGATTTTAGTCGACTTGATTGCTTTTATCTCTTCGTGTTTAGGTTACATTGTTGAGGAAGGGAAGGGAAGGGAAGGGAAGGGAAGGGAAGGGAAGGAAGGAAGGAAGGTAGTGTCGGCCTCGAGGCATCCACTTCCTTCAATGGCTTTCTGAATCACTAATTATTTCTTTTCCTTTTTATCTCTCTCCCTTTCTTTCTTAATTAGTGTGTGTGTGTGTGTGTGTGTGTGTGTGTGTGTGTGTGTGTGTGTGTGTGTGTGTGTGTGTGTGTGTGTGTGTGTGTGTGTCTGTGTCTGTGTCTGTGTCTGTGTCTGTGTCTGTGTCTGTGTCTGTGTCTGTGTGTGTGTGTGTGTGTGTGTGTGTGTGTGTGTGTCTGTGTCTGTGTCTGTGTCTGTGTGTTCTTGCCTGTGTGTGTTTACGTGTTTGCTTTTCTCTCTGTCCTTTGTGTTTGTCTCTGTTTGTTTGTTTGTTTGTTTGTCTGACCTTGTATGTCTGTATGTCTGTGTCTTCGGCAGGCTCTATATCTCTATTTGAATGTTTGTCCGTCTCTCTTTCTCTTTATCTATCTATCTATCTATCTATCATTCTATCTATCTATTGTCATCAGGAAATTAGTTGCTGAGAAGGCAGAGAGCTAATTTTAGTCTTCCTCGCAAACATGTATAAGCTTTCATTCTGTCACCAGACTCTAGAGAGATTACCAGCCAGTTAAGGATGCATTGGTGGAACCGTTGCACAAAGGGGCTTGGTCTGGCCTGGATGCTGGTGGTAGATGTCGAAGTAAGGGAGTCATTGTAGTTGGGTAATGGATGGTAGGGAGTTAGGAGGCTTGGAATACTATGGATGGATTAGCGGCTTAGGAAAGACTACGTGTGGCAATAGAGGTGTTACTGTGCAAGGGACGTAGCGTGGTGTAGTTTAGCTGATTGGTGACGAGTAGTGTGATGGTGTTGTGGTGTTGCAGACATGTGGTGGGTTCATGTGTGTATGTGTAAGAGAGAGAGAAAGAAAAAAGAAATCTATGCCTTACTCTCCTTCTAAGACAACGCCCCAGAAAAGCAGATCTCTTCATGCCCTTCAAGTCTTGCTTTTGTGTTGCTTTAGTTAAATGTTCGTTTTGACTTTCCTTTGTACAGTGTGCGGTCCAGAGGTGTGGGTGGCAGCTCTTCTATACTCTCATAAAGATGTTTTCGCTTTCATTTCGTTTACATTTGCATAGAATCACGTCTTCCACTTTTGTTATGACACAGGTTTTTTGACTGGTAATGCATGTGTCATTTGCACATTATAGGTGTCATGTGTCGCGGATACTAACTCGCGTCTCCATGCAGTCCCACGAATCGCAGTCTTCCCTTTGCTGGACTCTACAGATTCTATTAAGATAAAATGACGTTTGAAATATATGATGTTTGGACAGGAAAGTGGGTCATGATTACAGGCACATGATGGTACGACGAAAAGAAAACCGTTGACTATAAAAGAAGAAAAAAAACATTGAAGGAACCCATTTTTCATCGAATGTCATACTTAAATCTCCCTAGTATCATAATATTCTTAAGTGTGTTCTGCAGACTATTAGCAATACAATAAACATTCAAAAACGAAACGTAATTGTTCACTTGTGAGTAAAAGTTCATAGGTATAATAACTACAAGACACACAGCAATAATAATAAATAAACATATAGAAAGAAGGGTTGTTTTCGATGCCAGTGACGTTCTCAGACATTTGTTTTGTTTGTCACGTGTTACAGTGTGTTTTAAGTTGAAGTAAAGAGGGACAGTGCCTTCATTTGGACTGTGTGTGACTGTGTATGACTGTGTATGACTGTATGACCCCCACCACACATGATTCGTTTGGTCAGTGGGATGCCAGTTAACTAAAAAAAAATATTAAATACTTACATTTGTTAATAGCGTGGAAAAAAAAATGTTAAACTTCTTTAATTATTTGACAAGATATTTGCATTTTGTTAATACGTGTTCTTGTATTACATATACTGTTTTAGATAATGAATATTATAATAAAACAATGAAAATGCGTCTTTCGAGGGTAGTATTTTCAGGGGAAACTATTTTTAAAGATTAATTTAGTTAGAGCTTAGAAAACTATTTATAGATATTGCTACAAAAAAATTCAGTTTATTTTTATAATTCTTTATGACAAGGTTGGGAGATATTGTGACATCTATATGATGGACTTGCAGTTAGAAAGTTTGAGAAATATTGTCTGATGGTAAAAGTGGCCAATTACCGCAGAAAAGTTGCACGTCCAGGAAGGAAAACTTGAGATGAAGCCACCGGAAAGGAGATAATGTATGAAAAAGTTAGTTTCACCGCTAAAGTAAATCAATTAGGGTAATATTTTACAATTTTAAAAAAGTTATTAAGATATTAAGTTTTAAGTTATTTAAGTTTACTTTGCACTAATACCATGTCAATATTTGCGTAATTTTCCTTATTTTTGTTTTGAAAATTATTGAAAAATGTTTTCTTTGTGATCTAAAACCAATTAATAGTATTTTCAACCTTTCGTTGGAACTGTTACTAGATTTTTGCAGGTTACATATATGTTTAGTTGATAATTTTAATTCCAGGAAGTAATAGCATATACATCTATTTCACAACATTTATGTATCTCAAAGGTTATCTTAAACATCAAAGAGTATAGTAAAAAGCGTTTCATAAATGTGGAACAGAGATTTCTATTTTATATTTGAGATCCTGTTATGTATCCTTGTTTGTCTGCTATATGAATTTGGTACTTATAAATGGGACTATATTTTGATTAACTTAATGTGTTTATAATTAACACAGACAACATCCAGAAAATATATTTTAAATGTTTCTTCTGCGCTGAGTGGAGGCACAAAGAGCAGCTGAACAGTTCCGTGACAGTGATAACAATCAGTGAACATTGTGTAAAAAGTCCTATTCACTACAATCAAACATTATAATACAGACTTTAGAAAGACGATAAAAATTTTTTCCAGATCATGAAACAAGAATTAGTGTACAATGTAATTCTTACTATGGATTGAGTTTTTTCTCGGAACATTTTGCTAACTTAACGCAAAGTTTAAATGATATCTGTAAGCAGATAAGTAGTATTTAAAACAGCATACCTGAGATTAGCATTGCAATGGTCTACCGAACACGTATACATTACACTTTGCATAACTCCATTATAAACAGGAACCGCATTGCCACACAACCTTATTGAAAACAGGTGTGCTCGGAGGCTTTATTTACTCAAACTAAGACTATTGGTTTTCTTTTGTCTGGTGCAATTATGAAAAAAATATATCATTTTTCCTACACCGCCCATCCAGTCTTTTTTTTTATTTTATTATCCATTCTTTTGTTAGCAAAGGTAAAAATAGAATAAACAGGTGACCCTTTTTCCGCACATAGCAGGTGGCATCCAAGAGAGAAAACACGAACAAAGGAATTTAATTCCGAGCAAAAATTCAATAAATACTGATAATCCAAAGGACGTAAATGCAATGAATGAAATAGATATTGTGTTTTGCAACTCTGGTCCCCCAAACTTTGTGTTGCAACTATCCTGTGATTAACTGTACACCCAACCAAACACTAATAAATGTCTCTCTATAAGGGTAGTGGAAGTAAAGTAGATAAAAAACACACACCCTACTACAATGTACGATGGATGTGTTGCTTTTAATTTATTTCATTGTATTTACATTGGAAGCAATGAACCACCAGGTTGGTTTTCAGTTTGTAATTGTTCCTGCCAGCCAGCCTTGTTGGACTCACTGTTTTACCAACTACCCTGGAGGTACAACGTGTTTTCTTAGTATTCTATTCTATTTCCATTGACTGATGACGGGGAACATGCAATGACTAAAAACAACCATAAAGCTACAGGTTTGTAATCTTTTACCAATAATATATATATATATATATATATATATATATATATATATATATATATATATATATTATATGTATTAGTGGCTCGGTGGTGTAATGGTTAGCATGCTCGGCTCACAACCGAGATGTTCTGGGTTTGAATCTCAGGTCGGGTGAAAACAATATGGATGATATCCCCCTAAAGTGGTTTGTGATAATAATGATAATGATGATGATGATAATAATGATATTAATATTACAACTACTACTACTACTACCACTACTACTACTACTACTACTACTACTACTACTACTACTACTACTACTAATAATAATAATAATAATAATAATAATAATAATAATAATAATAATAATAATATAATATTAAACTCCCCGACCCTTCACTCGGTAAGACTGGTGTTCCACCCTTTCAACACCACACCTTAATTAACAACATTTCCTGTCACTATGCTCGAGTGTAGCGCGCTGGGATTTGAAGAATTTTCATATTATTTGCAGCTATCTATTTATATACCAGGCCCTTCAAAGGGGATGGGACAGCCGAGACGAGATGTCCTTAGAGTTAGTGGATAATATAATGTCCCCTCCACCTCTAGGTCTTGTCTCATCTTTTACGACACGCAGGGAACACGGTGGCAATATTCTTCCTGTCTGGTTGCGGATGTGTGACCAGGCTTCGGG
>JAPQNM010000002.1:23172102-23189602 GCA_029783475.1 Metacarcinus magister | reverse complement strand
TACGAGTATTATAAATGAGTGTGCGTGATGGAGGCTGTTATCACAATAATACACGTCAGCTCAGAAACAAGATATATGTGATGTGAAGTAGGACAATTATATTCCAATGGATATAATAATTTATAACATAGCTTTAGATCACTTCAGGTTTCACACAGTCACTTGTATATACATTCAGTTGGTCATATTCTCTTTTTATCAAATCAATACTGTTGCCTTTTATGTGTCTACACTCACTCTTGTTTGCTAAAGGCTTTTACATTATAAGGTAAACACTCTCTGATCATAATAATTCTGCATACTTTTCGATGCACTGCATTCATCTTTTCTTATGTATTTTGTGTTTGATGGCAAACACGTTAATAACCAATTTATAAAATAATGATTCACAACATCAAAAAAATACATTACCTTTAGCGACAAAATATCAAACGAGCAATAAATATATTTCTATCAATCACCATTCACACTTCATCCATCATTCACATTCAATCTCTCGTTCGCCACTCTCCACCACACACACACACACGGGGACCAAGATCCAGATGTGCCAGGTCAACTCACACCCATACTACACTAGACTGGGCGTGACGTTACTCGCCCCTTACCGCCCGTTCACACCTCACCATCCTCATCTCTGCCCCCTTATGTCTTTCTTTATCTCACACACACACACACACACACACACACACACACACACACACACACACACACACACACACACACACACACACACACACACACACCACACACACACACACACACACACACACACACACACACACACACACACCACACACACACACACACACACACACACACACCACACACACACACACACACACACACACACACACACACACACACACACACACACACACACACACACACCACACACACACACACACACACACACACACACACACACCACACACACACACACACACACACACACACACACACACACACACACACACACACACACACACACACACACACACCACACACACACACACACACACACACACACACACACACACACACACACACACACACACACACACACACCACACACACACACACACACACACACACACACACACACACACACACACACACACACACACACACACACACACACACACACACACACACACACACCACACACACACACACACACACACACACACACACACACACACACACACACACACACACCACACACACACACACACACACACACACACACACACACCACACACACACACACACACACACACACACACACACACACACACACACACACACACACACACACACACACACACACACACACACACACACACACACACACACACACACACACACACACACACACACACCACACACACACACACACACACACACACACACACACACACACACACACACACACACACACACACACACACACACACACACACCACACACACACACACACACACACACACACACACACACACACACACACACACCACACACACACACACACACACACACACACACACACACACACACACACACACACACACACACACACACACACACACACACACACACACACACACACACACACACACACCACACACACACACACACACACACACACACACACACACACACACCACACACACACACACACACACACACACACCACACACACACACACACACACACACACACACACACACACACACACACACACACACACACACACACACACACACACACACACACACACCACACACACACACACACACACACCACACACACACACACACACACACACACACACACACACACACACACACACACACACACACACACACACACACACACACACACACACACACACACACACACACACACACACACACACACGAGTGTATACAGGTGTAAACAATTTAGATAAGGCTACACATTTTACTATAACATCTCTAATCAGTTAAGTAGAGTTAAAATACCCTTATTCTACTTTACTTACATAATATCTATATATCTATCTATATTCTAGTTATTTCATAAGCTTCCTTGTTGGTATTTTATATTCTCTCAGTTTCCTGTTGAGAGCGCTGATGCGGAAAAGCATCCTGCAGCACACACAATATACTTTATATCAGCAGGATACTTGATTTTTTCTTGTAAATACCTGTATCCTTTAGAAGTAAGGCTCCGGAACTTCAGTACACGGCTTATATCATCTTCTTGCCACTCTCTCACAGGACTTCCAGTGAAAATGGCATTAACTTGTGAAGTGGAAAAGTAGGGAAGCAAGACACTTCTGATGCACCATTAATTTCTTTACCATTTTTATCTAACAACTCAGGATGTGTAATCTTCTCCCTCTTCTAATCCTCTTTTTCTTTGAGAAGGGCATATCTTTTCTTCCTCAGGCACTTCACTCGTCGCTCCAGTTCCTCGAGTATTTAATATATTCATCGTTCTTACAAAAACGATGAAAGGCTATGTTGACCTTCTTTGTGTAGGCAGATCTTGGCCAACATTACCACCTCGGAGTCCCGCGTAAACCCAAGCGTAAGATTCTCCTGCATCCTTTTCCGGGTTCTTATCTGATTTAATCTTACTGAAATATATATAATTTGATGGTTCCTTGAATACTTCATCTCTTCATCGTTCTTAGGAAAACGATGAAAAGTTAGGTTGCTCTTTGTGTAGCGAGAGGCACATCCATACACAGAATGGATATAATTTTGTTAGAGTCAGTGCAGAGGAGGATGACCAAAATGATAGAAGGGATTCGTAATTTTAGCTATGAAAGGAGACTAAAGCTTTTGAAATTGCACTCACTGGAGCGACGTAGAGTATGGGGGGATCTGATTGAAGTATTTAAGTGGGTTTTAATAAGAGGGTTGAAGGAAAAGTTCTTAGGATCAGTAGTCAGGATAGAACAAAAAATAACGGATTCAAACTAGAAAAATGTAGATTTAATAAAGAAATAGGCAGAAATTGGTTTACAAATAGGGTGGTAGATGATTGGAAAAAATTCAGTCAGCAGGTAGTTAGTGCACAGACAATAGGGAGTTTTAAGAGAAGACTAGACGACTTCATGGATGGGGATGAGAGGTGGGTTTAGGTAATAAGAGGGGTTAAGATTAACAGGAACTTCCTAGTGCAGGCCTCCGGGCCTTTTGTAGCTTCCTTATATTCTTATGTTCTTATGTAGTACAAGTGTTGGGCATCCTTCATGTAACATATGGATCGAGGTATATTTTTTTTCTGGGTAAGCATGGAGGCGGAAACACACTGAACCTCACTAACCACGCGACTAAGGGTTGACCTAGAAATAAGGGCGGAGCCAAGCAGTGAGGGGCATTTGAGGTCATGTTTAGGGTGGTGGCGTGTCATCACTACGTCCTTGAGTTGACCTGATACATCTAGATCGTGACGTGGACGAGCCAGAGTGACGTGAGACAGAAAACCTCATTAAAAAACGGTTCTTTGTCGCATTATTACTATCACGCCCTGTCACTTGTACATCTTAACACCCATGCTTGCTATGCACCACCACTCATCTCCAAGCCCCGCGCCGCTGCACTCTTCACCACCACGCCTTGGCTCGGCTCACCCCCAGTGCTCCCTCCACCCCACCCCCATCCCCCCGTCACTCACCCCAGCCGATGGCGTAGTAGGCGCTGTAGTTGGGTGGCCCCTGGAAGAAGGCGACGCTGATGAGGTTGTTGAGGTACATCCCTTCAATGAACATCCACATGAACATGGCGGAGCGACCGTACTCCAACACGATGTAGAAGGCCTCGCACAACACCGGCTGGAAGGAGGCACAAGGGGGGGGGGATTAGAGAGAGAGAGAGAGAGAGAGAGAGAGAGAGAGAGAGAGAGAGAGAGAGAGAGAGAGAGAGAGAGAGAGAGAGAGAGAGAGAGAGAGAGAGAGAGAGAGATTACCCATACACAAACGAATGCAATCACAAATTAATTCGGTAATGCTGCCTTTTTCCTACTCATTTTTGCTTCGACGTATGTATCGTAATGAATCAAAGTGAGGGTGAGACGTTAAGGTATTCCTTGTGTCGTGCATCAGGTGTGAGGGTGTGAGGGCAAGGTGTACGTGCAGGATTGTGGTGTTAAGGTGTGTGGTGACGTGCACATTGAGTCTGACAGTGTTAACGGTGAGTATGTGTTTGTGTTGTCGTGAGTGTGTGTGTGTGTGTGTGTGTGTTAAGGTGTTGAGAGCCTGGAGTGGTGGGATGACACATTACTAGCCTAGCAATCTGTCTTCCATGGTGAGCGAGTGTCACCAAACTATAGTTGAGTAGAAGTTATGCTGCATCGGAAACTTTGACATTTCTGTTAAAGTACATATGTGAGGACCAACATGTGAGGCGGCGAGGCAGCTGATTGAGAACCTTGAGAGTAAGCTGAGGGAAGGAGGGAAGGCAGGATGGAGGGAAGGCAGGAGGGAGGGAAGGAGGGTGATCATTACTAATGAACTGGTGTAGCTTTTAACCTTTATCCGACAGACGGACCCCCGTGTCGGTTCCATTGAATATTACATGTGAGGGTACAGACTAGGAAGGAGGCTGGGATGGGAGTGCAAGACAACTGCTGCTAGTGTATTCAGCGGAAATTAGTACATGGACAGAACCTGCAAGACAGAGTAGATGTGGCTTTAATCCTTCCAGCGGAAATGTTGCGAGGGATGAGAACAGAGCTGTATGTTTCACCCAGCGGAAGGATAAAGGGCAGAAGGGGAAGAAATTACTATCTTTGAAAGTGAATATATTAATAAGAACCCTTTTTGATACTGCGGCTTGTCTTCTTTCTTCGTTGTATATATAGAACTCAAACGGAGAAGAGAGGTTTGGTATTATTGCTCTGCATTCTCTATACATTACGTACATAAAGACTGAAGTGAACTTGTGTTTAATTTCTTTTCTTGTGAACGAGAGGACTTTCGACAGAGACAAAGAAACAATTCAGGTGGAGTTGCTTCCTACCTGAAGTGCTTGTGTGCCAGGCATAGGACGTGGCCTTGTGTGCGCACAGCAAAATAGATTAGGAAGCCACTTGCGTGCTATGAGTAGCCGCTGTGCGAGAACCACAAGGAGGTTTGAAAAGTGAATCAACTTAAATAAACAGTCTTACCACTGTTTACGGACATTACACGGCTCAAGTGTACATTATTTTTTTCCAGTCAGATTGTACTACATTATTCTGCTTTGTTACAGTATTCATTAGACAAAACGAGGAAGATCGCAGACTGCACACACATGTCCTTACAACATGTCCTTCACAGCAAACTAAGTGACTTACGCTGTAAATTTAATTCGTTGTTGCACGCTATTAGAGGATATTTCAGTTGACAGCGAGAACAACCAGGAGAGTCGAAGTTCTTTTGAAATAATAATCTACGAAAAACATATTTAATATTGAGTTACATGATTTTTGTATTTGTATTTTGGAATTCTTCCAGTATAATATTGAACGTAACAACAGGTGTTCAGGATATTGCAAGGAGGAACTTGAAAACATTGAGGCAAACATTGTCTGACAACGTTCATCAAATAATTCTAACCTCAATAAAATGCACGTAATTATGAAAAAAACTCAACCAATTACTTTACTGATGTACTCAACGTTGACTTAAAAGCTTTACACACTGCATAACAAACACCAATTATGAAAACTAAAATATTCATGGAACAGAATCATAAAATTAAACTCCGAACTTTTCAACCCAAACTCAAACCAAAGAAAGCATGATATTTTGGGAGGAGAAGAGAGAGAGAGAGAGAGACGGACGACTTACTGTGTTGTCGATACCTTGTCTGTCCCCCGCCAGCCCCGACCCCAGACCCGTGGAGTCGCCCCTCACAAGCGCCTGGTCACCGTATAGTACCAGCCTCACCGCCACCTGCACCACCATAGCTGTGAACAGGTTCTTGTGGATTCGAGTCCTGTTGTTTCGCAGCTTTCTGTCGGGAGAGGCATGCAAGGTGGTGACTGGGATGAAAGGAATCGATGCCCATAACAACATAGGTAGTCTACAGGATAAATGGGGGAGTTTTGGAAGAGATGGAGGAAAATATGCAAATGAAAGATGTATAGTCTTCTTGGAATGACAGTAAATCTATTACATGCCTGTTTAGGATTCATGGGGAAGGGATAGCACGAGCGGAGGTGTTTGTAGTGCAGTGACAGTGTTGGTTTTGGAGTCTGTGTTTCTAACCCAAAAAATTACCTGTTTTTAGTTTTTACAAAGGAGTACTAGATGTAAATAAACGAGGCTGTTTTGGGGGACTTTCAGGACTACATTATCTAATCTACAAGTAAGGAAGCAGGAGGGCAAAGCCAGGGCCGCAGGAACATTCTATTACAGAGGAAGTGGAAGAAGTAGACAGATGTAAACAAATTTTTCGCCTATTTTTTTATATATACTTGTTACGTTTGCTAACTTTCATTCCAGTTCATTTATCGGTAGTTAGAGAGGCTAACACATATATTCTTTTTATTTATATTCGAATTCTATATGAAATTTTATCTGGTCCAAGCGTTGATTTTGTTGACTGAATGCAGGGTTTTATTTTCCATAAAATTGACAGTATCGATGAAGTTTTTGTTTTGATTCGGTCATTCGGGAGTTGCTTGAACTGTAGTTTTCAGTAAATATTGAAGCAACGTGTGATTATTAAGGGATATTGGTAATTTCGTTTTCGTTAGTTTTGTGCAAACCATTCCCTTGAACTAAAAGGCTTATATCCAATGTGAGGATTTTCTTTCTCACATAAAAATATAATTTCTTAGGATTTATTTGATTTGATTTCGCAATACTATTGTATATTTCAAGATTAATTCTACTCTCATAGTGTTTTCTATTCCGCGCTGTAATCTTTTGAACTTTTTTCGTTATAGTTTTGCATCAGCAAGTATTTACAGTTTGCACTTTTTCCGATATGAAAGTCTGTTTCTAATTTTTATTTTGTTATGATTTAACATTTATTTCGAAGAAAAACGCTTCAGTTTCATTAAAAACTTTGTCAAATATTTCCCAAGTCTCTTTTGGCAAAAGTTGTTCGAATTTTTTTTCGAATTTGAGTTTGCATGACATGTTCTGGATTTATTGGTTTATCAGACGGTAATCTGGAACCTTTTCTTTGCCAACATTTACTTTTTCTAATATTAATTTTGTTGTAAATTATAACTCGATAATTGTTTGAACTAAAATCAGGCTCAGTAAGAACGCTACTAACTTATGTGTCGCTCGTTAACAAAACAAACATCATCTAGAATATCAGACACTCGTGTGTACATAGGAAAGTTACGGAATTACGGGCGGACAAAACATTATGTACAACTTTCTCAACTCCTAAAAGTCGACGCTTTCTGGAAAGATGAAAGCGGCATGTCTTAAAAATCAATATGTGATGTGAAGAAGTGTCGAGGTGGTGATGTAGCTGGAGACGTGCGAAGGCGAGGGATTAGTTAGCGGAGCGTGTTGGTGAGGTCTGACTTCACTCTTTAATTCATTCCTCGGAGCGTCTGGGACTTGTGCTTGTCTACCAAGTCTAATGTCTAGGAAAGCGAACATTTTGAAATAACAGGTATTAAAAGTTGCCAGTGGAGTCAGGAAACGGCTGCTGAGTTTTTCACATTGTATCTTTGATGTTTGTGTTACACGTGTTATGTAAAATGTTTGGCCATTAATACTCCGCAGCAAATTTTATACATACTCAAGAAAACAACACTTCGAATAATAAAGAGTGAACCGTTTTGGAGCACAGTGAACACAAGCGCACAGGTGAGGTCACTCAGGTCAACGAGGGTCACGTGTACACGTCATACATGTATAAGATGAACTGAAATACAAACAAGGACAGAAAACTTGTAAATATATATACCAAGTAAGTTTTCTTTCTGTTGACGCAAGAAGGTAATCAAAAAACAGCTTTCTTGCTTTGCCAAGTGTGGTAACTGGCTACCTACGAATGTGAGTGATAAGATAAGGGAGGGAGGTGAGGCGTGAGGTGCAAGAAGTTGTTAATTATCGCGGGAGAATGATGTAGTGTATTTTGCACCTCATGTGTGGGTTGTTTGACACCACCGCTATCCACTGTACATCATGGTGGCATAACAACATGGAAGGGTTATATGTGTGGGTTGTTTGACACCACAGCTATCCACTGTGCATCATGGTGGCATAACAACATGGAAGGGTTATATAGGTTTCGTTGTTGATTTATGTTGCACCAAACTTAGGTTACAAAGTGGGGTTTTTATCTATTTTCTTTTTTTTATGAATTTCCTTCGAGATTCTCTTTATGATGAAAAAAGTGTTATAACAAAATGCTTCTTCACACATGAGAAAACAAAACCATGACGGAAAATAATACCTCCTGAACCAGAAGCGTAACAATAGGGTGGCCTTAGTGACAAAATACCACGGGCCTCAGCCACCTAGGGGACCACCACGCCCAAAAGGCATGTAGGGGCCTATGACGGGCTTAGTCACATTCTCTCAAACTCTTGAATGTTTAAAATTTTATATTTACATATATATATATATATATATATATATATATATATATATATATATATTTACATATATATATATATATATATATATATATATATATATGTATATATATATATATATATATATATATATATATATATATATATATAAAGTCAAAAGCTTGACGTTTGAGACACTGTATGTAGAATCAGTCATGCAGAGTGTAAAAATCTAAGTCACTGCAATACAATATGAATTCTTTAAACCGTATGTTGTTTCTTATTGAAAACATTCGTAGGAATTTGCAGCACGAGTCTAAACGCCAAACCCAAGCCTGATTGACTTACTGACTGGTTCAAATTTAAGTCGAGCGCAACAGGTAGCTTTGGTTTTATGTGAAAAGAAGGAAGTTGTATCTTTGCGAGCGCACTAAACTTTAGACGTCTTCTAGAGTGTACGAGCAGACCCTTTCCAGGAGCTGTCCACTGACCGAGGAGACGAATCCACTACTGGAAGGATAACTGGACTGGAAACTTCACCTCCAGCCCTCTCTCTTGTCTGTCCCTGGTGGGATTATCTGTCACCCAGATGGCATGTACACTACGGCCGTCCTCCCCTCCCTGTGTGTGTGGGTGTGTGTGTGGGTGTGTGGGTGTGTGTGTGGGTGTGTGTGTGGGTGTGTGTGTGTGTGTGTGTGGGTGTGTGGGTGTGTGTGTCTGTGTGTGTGTGTGTGTGTGTGTGTCTGTGTGTGTGTGTCTGTGTCTGTGTGTGTGTGTGTGTGTGTGTGTGTGTGTGTGTGTGTGTGTGTGTGTGTGTGTGTGTGTCTGTGTGTGTGATTGTGTGTGTGTGTGTGTGTGTGTGTGTGTGTGTGTGTGTGTGTGTGTGTGTGTGTGTGTGTGTGTGTGTTAGAGAAAGAGAGAGAGAGAGAGAGAGAGAGAGAGAGAGAGAGAGAGAGAGAGAGAGAGAGAGAGAGAGAGAGAGAGAGAGAGAGAGAGAGAGAGAGAGAGAGAGAGAGAGAGAGAGAGAGAGAGAGAGAGAGAGAGAGAGAGAGAGAGAGAGAGAGAGAGAGAGAGATTGCATTCGTTGGTGCGTTTGAGTGTGGTTAAAGATTCGTAAATTTCATGTTAAAAAATCCAAGACTTAATTTGCATGTTGCTTTGTGTACTCGAGTCTGCTGCTTAACCAACTCCCAGCCTTCGCCCTGAGAGTCGTTACCTTACGTGGATGAATACCAGGAAGAAAATCACAGGAACACAATTGCAACCCATCTTCAAGAATTACCGTCTGAATTAAAGTTTGGAATTAAATTTTTCTCAGAACAGAATCAGACTTTCTTTTGTTTTATTATTTTTTTTTTTCTTATATTATTATCATTATTTTTTTTTGGCTGGAAATGTGTCATGAGCGAAAATGAAAGAAATAATCGACGATAATTAAACTTCGCTTCCATGAAAGTGACAGTTTGGGTTCAAACTTATGGTGATAACCAATGCCGCGAAAATAATGATGTTGACTGTTGAAGAGAGAGAGAGAGAGAGAGAGAGAGAGAGAGAGAGAGAGAGAGAGAGAGAGAGAGAGAGAGAGAGAGAGAGAGAGAGAGAGAGAAGAGAGAGAGAGAGAGAGAGAGAGAGAGAGAGAGAGAGAGAGAGAGAGAGAGAGAGAGAGAGAGAGAGAGAGAGAGAGAGAGAGAGAGAGAGAGAGAGAGAGAGAGAGAGGAGAGAGAGAGAGAGAGAGAGAGAGAGAGAGAGAGAGAGAGAGAGAGAGAGAGAGAGAGAGAGGAGAGAGAGAGAGAGAGAGAGAGAGAGAGAGAGAGAGAGAGAGAGAGAGAGAGAGAGAGAGAGAGAGAGAGAGAGAGAGAGAGAGAGAGAGAGAGAGAGAGAGAGAGAGAGAGAAAGATAAACAAGAAATGTAGACGTGTGTTTGTGTGTGGATGTGTGTGGATGTGTGTATAAGTGCATGCGTGCAAAAGAAAGATAGCCAATTAGAGCTGAGATCCTGCTATATACAACTCCCTGAGGCCATCGTGAAGAAGAAAAACACGACTCGTAAATCCTTGGAGGTTCCTCGGCACACGACCAGATGGCAGACACTTCCATGTTGGGATTCACAGCTATGAATTTCCACCGCAAACATATTCCCTAAAACAGTATGTGTGTGTGAGTGTGAGTGTGTGTGTGTGTGTGTGTGTGTGTGTGTGTGTGTGTGTGTGTGTGTGTGTGTGTGTGTGTGTGTGTGTGTGTTGTGTGTGTGTGTGTTGTGTATAGCAGCACATATGGCGTGAGGGGTGAGGAGAGGAAGGGAAAAGAAAGGGTCAGTGAAGCGAGAAATACTATTCAGATGACAAGGAAGGAAAGAGTGTTGTCATGGGATTGGATTGTACAATGTAAGAGGAAAGAAGCGAAAGAAAAGAGAGAGGAAGAGGGAGAGGGAAATGAGTGTTAAGGTGTGTGTGTGTGTGTGTCTGTGTGTGTGTGTGCGTGTGTGTGAGGGAGGGAGAGAAATGCTAATATCAGCAGTAATACTCGAGCGACTGTCATCATGCCCCAATTATTTTCTTCATCAACTCAAAGAAAGAGAGAGAGAGAGAGAGAGAGAGAGAGAGAGAGAGAGAGAGAGAGAGAGAGAGAGAGAGAGAGAGAGAGAGAGAGAGAGAGAGAGAGAGAGAGAGAGAGAGAGAGGGAGAGGGAGAGAGGTAAAAAATGAGCTAAAAAGAATTCGTTTTAAGCTGTTAATTTTTTCAGCCGACTGTACTACTTTTTGCAAATGTTAACCAAGCAGACACCTGTCATTCACCACCACCACCACCACCACCACCACCACCACCACCACCACCACCACCACCACCACCACCACCACCACCACCACTACCACCACCACCACCACCACCACCACCACCACCACCGTAGACACTTGCTAACATGCTTTGACTTCCCTCCTTCCGGGCACGTTCCCTTATATTCTCCTTCCTCTCACTCCTCCCTTTTTCCCTTCTTTTCTTTTCTCTCCCCTTCTTTTCCTTCCTCTTCTTTTCCTTCCCCTTCTTTTCCTTCCCTTTCTTTTCTTTTCCTTCCTTCCTTTGTTCATTCCCTCTCCTTTGCTTCTCTGAACTCTCTTTCATATTTTCTTTCACTCACTTCCTTTGTTCTTCCCCCCACCTCTTTCTTTAATTATTTAGCTCTACTTCTGTCCTCTCCCTTTCTCCCTTTCTTGTACTCCTTTGTTTTGTTTTCCTGTACCCGTATTCTCCCTGTTTCCTTCCTTTCTCCCTTACCTCTATCATCGTAATCCCTTACTATCCATTCCTTATTCTATTCCTCTTCTATAAGGATTTGCTTCTTTTCCCTATTCTTTCTGGGGGGGTCTTTTTTTTCTCAGCTATACATTTTTGCTCTTCTCTTTTTCGTTCTTTTTATTTTCATTCCCTTCACTCACGTCCTTCACCACGTCACATTGGGGGGAAAAAATAATTACTGCAGGTTAAAGGACGAAAAACGCTTAAGAATTGCCAGTTTTGTCCGTGCACAGTGTGAATTATGATGGTTAATAAGACTAAAAAGTCGTTAAGTAATATTTTAAAGGCGTGAACAAGCGGCTCTGAAAGGTATTCGAGGTCCCGGAAGAGAGAATATTTGGTGCTCTCTGGAAAGGCTGATTCTATTGTAAGTATTGTGTTTAAGTTTGGATCCTTTGTCCCTAATCATTATTTATGTATTCGCGTGCCAATGTTCGGGGCAGATGTGCATTATATACTTTAAAGCGAACTTGATTGCATTGATATTCGAGTCTTATATTTAAAGGTGGGTTGTCCATTTATTGGCTACGGTTTATTGTCAATCCAGATCCCCAAACCTCTCTACCTTTACAGTTTAATAAGGGAAGTCATCTATTTTTGCACTTCACATTGAAAAAAAAATTATCCTTTATGTAAGAAGCAATCCAGTTCATATTTTTACTTTATGAGAAAAAATAAATAGATCTGTTTTCTTCATCTTTGTTGTTTTTGCATGATTTCTTACAGCGTTTTTTTTCTTTTTAGTTGATGAAGGTGGTATAGTGTGTTCTTGAGATGGAAAGGCTTGCATCACAGTATGGTGTAGTGTACAGTGTGTAAGTGTTGTTCGTGGTGTTGCGATGAAATACTAAAACTCCGATACAGTTGACTCACATACTCTCGTTCATCCCTTCACTTTGTGTTAAGATATTTAAAAATCGACTTGAAAGTAATTGCAACAAAGGATGGCAAGGCAAGGGTGGCAGAGGGTGACAAAAAGGGGGAGGGGGCAGGTAATTATATAAAATCATCGAGATTATCGTGACCTGCATTCTTTTAGGCTATGCAGTACTAAAATTAGACTTAAGGAGACTAAACTGTACACTATAATCAGTATATTTTTTTTCATATTCATCGCTATCTTAGTGTATATGTGTATGACAACTAAAAAGTGTAATACAGTATAATACATTTCACCTAGAATCACGATAATCTGAGTTGGTAATGTTTAGATTATAATTAGCTTTGCACTTTTAATTTTCTCGAAAAAAGAAGAAGTAAAAAGAAGGATATAAGTGGTGCGTGGTGTGTCAGCGACCGGTAGTGAGTGTGTCTTGTTAGCGGCCTTCGTTTTGATGATGATGGTAACCTGACGAGCCACTCCTGCCTGATCGTCTGTCCCGCTGTGCCGCCTGTATGACCATTGCCGTGTGTGTGTGTGTGGGGGGGGGGAGGGGGGGGGAGGGTGCTTGGAATCAACGAACCCTCAATGTTCTTATGGGTAGGTAATGTTGACGGGTGTTTGGTGTGTATTCTTTATTTCTGTGATCTGCGGGATGATGTCTTAAAAAGTGTAACATACAGCCATTATGCTACGTAATATATACTTATTACAGTACGTTCTCCGCAAAGGGTTTTAGGATATTCTTTACATAATCGCAAAGAGTTTGAATACAATTATTATTATTTTCCTGACACCATTATTATTACGATCAAAATAATATGAAACTTAATTTGAAATATTCTGGCGTGACACTTTACTCCAAGCTCACTGTTAACCTCATTCAGGGTTTGCAATGTTGACCTTGCCTCCGAAACCCATCAAAAACATTTCCAGGAATTGTATTGTTGTGAAATGTTTTTTTTCTTTTCTCTATTACTTTATCTTGAATACTGGTTCCCTTTCTTAATAATGATGTAAATTCAAACCTTTGAGTCTGGCATTTGAATCCTAGTTTACTTTTCATTGTTTTACTTGAATATTGAACCTTGCGGTGTTTCTTGGTCTCTGGTTTTGTTAAGTAAGTGTTTGTATTGCTCAGTTTTTAGTGAAGCTTGTTTTATGCATTGTAAACTTTCATTACTCCTCCGCCATTCTTGTATACTAAATCATTTTGGAACACGTTGAGTGACTTTTAATTTTCTCTCAGACGAGGAAAATGATCATGATCTTCCAAGAGGTTTATTCCATCTTTAAGATATTATTCTAATATTCTCATTCATAACATTGGAAGCAAAAAAAAAAACATTGTCAAAGGTATTGGGATATGAATTTCTCTTTGTCTGTCTGTTTCTCTAACTTTGATGACTGACTCTCTCTCTCTCTCTCTCTCTCTCTCTCTCTCTCTCTCTCTCTCTCTCTCTCTCTCTCTCTCTCTCTCTCTCTCTCTCTCTCTCTCTCTCTCTCTCTCTCTCTCTCTCTCTCTCTCTCTCTCTCTCTCTCTCTCTCTCTCTCTCTCTCTCTATCTTTCTCTCTTTCTTTCGCTCTTTCTCTCACTCTCTTTCTCTCTGTCTCTGCAACGGCACCAGTAACAACATCAACAAGAACAATGCTGGATGCAGCAACAACAGTATAGCAGCAGCCACAACACTAACAGCAGAAGCAGCACCAGCAGCAGTAGTAGTAATAGCACCAATAGCAGCAACAGCAATAACGACATCAGCATTAGCACAAGCAGCAGTAGCAACAGCAATAACATGTGACAGGGTTGGTCTTCCTTGGTGACGAAGCAACACGTGAACGAAACATGTTCACTGACGAATAATTGAAGATGTGATATATATTTGTTTGTGTGTAGGGGGAGAGAGAGAGAGAGAGAGAGAGAGAGAGAGAGAGAGAGAGAGAGAGAGAGAGAGAGAGAGAGAGAGAGAGAGAGAGAGAGAGAGAGAGAGAGAGAGAGAGAGAGAGAGAGAGAGAGAAAAAAAAATATATATATATATATATATATATATATATTTATTTATTTGTGAAGGTACCATGTCTTTCCTCTCACCTTCAAAACCTTTCAAAATTGCGGTCACTTCTTTCCGCCTCCCTCCCACCATTGTTTTGAGCCCCGCGCTGCCTCTTGGGCCCGACAGGAAGGGAAGAAGGAACGTGACCTGTCAACCTCAGAACACTATCCTTGGTTCACTACATTCATTTATATGACCCATAAATAGTGGTGCTTTGGTATGCAGTGACATCCCTCGTAACACCCGTAACAAGCGACGGTTCTGGGTGATGATTCTGAGGTGTTAATACTCCATAAGGGAGGCTCGACATAGCATGCAGCAGGTGGGCTTATGTAGCTAGTGTGTCCATGGCTCAGGAATTATCAAGGCAGTTTTAAACTTGGAACACATCACTGATCATTTGATATTTATAACGAAGAACACCCAGCACGGTATTAAGTTTACGTGCATATGTGATAATTTTTATGTAACCTTTAGATACTTGATGCCTGATTAAGTAAATAATCAATAAATTAGATAGATAATGAATGAAATAGTAAGTAAAAAGAAATATAGAATAGTGTTTTGTGTAGCCTCTATGGAAGGGGATTCAGCACAAGAGAAACCTGCGCCAGACATTATTTTAGGTATAACAGAGCGACCACTGGTGTTCACATGACGTATTGCTTCCTCTCATGAGACTTGGAAGAGCTTGCGTTATAATCTCATGCATTTTAATAACTTTTATGACGAACTAATATGTATTAATTTTTTTCGTCAATACATATTACGCAAGAATTTGTTGTCTGGTATAAATTGGGTCACGAATGCAAATATTTCATGTTTTTTTTCTTTTTTTCCATTTTTTTTCTTCAATATGTCTGATCCTTAATATTATAACGTTAACGATACCAACACACAATAAAAACACACTTGTGACGATCACTTGACCTCATTCCTGGAGTGACAGCAACGTGTCTGTATGTCTGTCTGTCTGTTCCATTCTGTTTGCTGGTCTGCATGGATGTGTATCTATTTCCTGTTTGTATGTTTATCTGTTTTTTGCCTGATTGTCTGTATGTATGTGTGTGTGTGTGTGTGTCTCTCTCTCTCACTCTCTCTCTCTCTCTCTCTCTCTCTCTCTCTCTCTCTCTCTCTCTCTCTCTCTCTCTCTCTCTCTCTCTCTCTCTCTCTCTCTCTCTCTCTCTCTCTCTCTCTCTCTCTCTCTCTCGCTCTCTCTCTCACTATGTTATTTTAGGAAGAAAGGAAGATAAAATATTAGTTTATTATTTTTAAAAGCTTGTAGTCAGTGTCTTTTTAATGTAATGAAAAGAAGCTTTTATATAAAGGAAATTAAGTTGATGTATTACAAAGGAAACTATAGTTAAGAGTTCCTTACTGATTACGATGTTAATTTGGTTTAGAATTACAGCTCAGAAAGGATTGTTTTTTGGCTTTTCTTGTGATGTTCCTTGGTGTGGTTCGTTTTTGTTCGTTTTTGTTCGTTTTTGTTTGTTTTTGTTTGGTTTGTTCTTTGGTTTTATTTAATTAACTAACACGGGATTGCTTTTAATATATACTGTGTTTTGTTTCAGCTTTTGTAAGGACAATGGAGTTTAATCTCATATATTTAGTATTGTGTTGGGGGAAAATTGATTGATGGTAGTGAGCAGCCTATGATCTATTTATATTTTCTTTTCTCTTTTATTATGTATATCTTTTAATATTATCTACTAACATTTGTTTGTATTTAATTAACAAAACCCGACAAGTAATGAAGCCATTCATCATGATTACTGGCGCGTGTTTAGTGTGTGTGCAACCTTAACTTCCTTCAATTAGTACTCATCAGTCCGAGTGGGAGGCAATCACTACGCGCCGGAAGGTTTTATCACACATACTGGAAATAGTTTGTGATAATGACATTGTTCAAGCTGTGAGCAGTATTTCATTTCAGTCTCACATTATATTATATTAGTTGTATTATTTCAGATTTAGATTGACCTAATTATAAATACAGGAAATCTTCCACTTGACATTTTATTTAATACTTCAAAATTTGTTCTGTACCTAGAACTTGAACCGTCTCAATAATATTAATTTTACAAGAAAGGAAACTTCAAAAACCTAACAAAATAATCGACCAATAACTTTAGTGTCTGTATTATACAAGCTTTTCACGAAAATGTTCACGAATATCATTAAGGCGAAAGACCAAACAGGATTCCGTATTGGTTATTCAACAACTGACCACATCCATGTCATTAGTCAAGCAGTTGAAAATTATGCTGAATACACCTAACCACTATGCATGACTTTCATAGATTATGTAAGAGCTTTTAACTCAATTATGAAAGCACTCAGGAAACACTGGGTAAAGGAAATATTGTAAAGGTATTGGAAGAGATCTATAAGAAAAGCTCTGCCGCTATAAAGCAACAATGTCGAACACCTTCATAAAGTGAAATGAGGTTTGCCCTGATTCTCACCCTTTGCAAGGCTTGAATTTTAATTGAATGACTTATATGTAACTGTAAAGGCAAACCCACGATGTCCTTCCCTTGATTGCTCGCTACCAAGTAATCCAATTTGTCTTGAATTGGTGTACTTTGATAATGCTTCTTCATTGAGACTTGATTTTTTATACATTTGTTTCGATGTTTTTGTCTTTCAAATGTTATTGTTTAAAAGAATCTTACATTGTTTTAAGTAAGAATTAGTCTCAGTCATAGAGTATGTTTATTATTGTATTGTAATCTCCTCCTGCT
>JAPQNM010000002.1:23162102-23164602 GCA_029783475.1 Metacarcinus magister | reverse complement strand
TTGTGTATTACAGCCAATTTGCTTATATCTATTTGAAGGAGAGTTGCCGTGCTCCTCAATGGTCACAAATAGATCTTCGTCGAAGGGAATGATCAGATTAGGTCTTATAAGCTGCATCTTGGAAAACTTTTGTTTACTAGTGAATGTTAAGTCGAAAAGGAAAGTTGGCGGGCCGTTGACACTTTTACTGATGTTTTGAAACTTAGCTTCAGAGGCAACCATAGACTACATAAAAGTGACAGTTTTTTTTTTCTCTGCCTTACTTATTAATGAAAAACTCCAACTTAGAAAACTCAGGGCTACTTTTTGACAGTTTTGATGCAACACAAACTTTTTTCATCAACGTGAAGGACCGAATATATTACCTGTTCATACCATTTCAACTGCCTTGCTCACAACAAAACAGAGGTTTTGATGTGAATCCATTATCAATCCAATCACCTCCTTAGAACATTCAGGTGACCATGAATATCCACAAGGAAAGGAAAGTCAAGGACACAAAGTATATAATAGCTTCACTGCTATACATATATCACCAGAGCGTCCATACTTTATTATTGAATATATTGATTTTTACATTAACTACATTAATATGGTATGTTATAATTGGCTTGGCATTGTTTTTTTCTAATTGTTCAATACAATAGCTTGGGCATGTTGAGTCCTCATTCTTTTTGTTGCAAGAGAAAGCTGAAACCTTCGTTATTTCCAGCCATATTTACCGTACAATTAGTTACATTTGTTTCCGGAGAAAAGTCAATGTGTGAAGTTAAATGACTTTCCAGTTAAAGTTAAAGATAATCCTTGCAATATTAGATTCATAAAAGATAGATGTCCCCTAAGTAAGGTCATAAAACTAACATGTAATTTGTGACCACAAAAACGCGGTCATTTTCGAATACAAATGAGATGCTGCTGAGAACAGGAATATCCTCATTTCCATCAAGCACCAGAGGATAACACTAAAAAATATCAACCTTTTCATGCGCTGGAATGTTTTTTAGTATTTTCTCAACACGAGCACTTATAGTTTGTTACTTGACACTCACTTCAACTGCAACAATCATTTTTCCAGGAATTTTACTCCACTTATGACGTGCAGATTACTTTAGTACCTCCTCCTTCCCCCTGATTAATATTTACTGCAATGCGTGGAGAACAGAGTTTCGTTTCAGATATGATTGCTGCACGTGACTTACATAGAGACATTGGTTGTTGTTTTTATTCTACTTTCTTGAACTGAGTAAATTAATATTTTAATTAGAGTGCAGTCATTTTCCACTTATGAAAATTTCTTTCTGTGAAGCTTCGAATATTCTCTTTTCTGAAAATCCTGGAAGATACATCACATTGAACGTCGACTTTTTTTGTTGCTCTTATTTTTGAGTGAACAAAGAAAATCTGTGGATCTGCATTGCCGTAACACGACACTTTGTAAATCTGTCAACGAGGCACAAACGTCTTTATAAACACCTCCTCATTTTCAGAACAGCTCTCAACTAACCTCCTTTCCATCCAATTTTTTTTATTCATGTAGTGTATCAGATTCACGTAAAGGGTTCTAAGCCGTCCCTTCCGCTCCTTCCCTTCCCTATACCAGAATACGAGTAGCGACACTGTGCACCATTGTTTCTCACCCCAATCCAGAGATGCCTCATGGTGTGTGCGGGACTCACTCACATGACAATGAAGCACAAGATAGATTCAAAGCACCTCGTTTCAATTTGTGGTGACCGCCCCCTGTCCTCTTGTTTATCGAACTTACTTCCCTTTGTATATGCTACTATTGTTTTCATAGATATTTAGATTCTGAAATGTTATCTGCATGTTTCCATCCAATTTTCATGTCCTTGTTTGGCGAGTCCCACACCTGTTCTTGCCATGTTTTTTTAATGCATATCATCAATCATCGGCTGCCTTTACTGATGAATTCTGGAATAATTTGGTTTCCTCTATTTTTGTCTTTCTTATGACATAGAATCCTTAAAGAGGAGAACACTAGACCATATTAAGAACAAAACAGTTTTTAATTTGTTTATATTATATTTCATGTCGTCGCGATGCCCAACGAACATCAAAGTTTCTCTATTAACAAGGTATTTCTCTTTTTTTCGAATAAAAGAAAAGGTTTGGAAGGATGGATGTGCACTTGGATTAGCACATAACTAGGTGTCGCTGGGCCATGGCACATCGAAACACTAATTAATATTTCGTTAAGTCAGTGCTGCGTGCTTAGAGTGTCTGTACATAAACACAATACAGATGAGAAGGATGGAAACATAATTATCGACAGTTATTGAGTGGTGGTGATGCAGAGTGTGGCATCCATTGTGTTGGTGGAAGCTCGTGTTCCTCGTGTTCCATTGTTGTGTCACAAAACAACTGCTCATTGTTGTTGTTTTTATTGTGTTGATCGTAGTGTTTTGCAGCAACATAACATGATGCTCATTTCTTAATGGTGTGGCTGTGGCGGCGGCACACTCATGCACTTGGCAGCATC
>JAPQNM010000002.1:23147102-23157102 GCA_029783475.1 Metacarcinus magister | reverse complement strand
ACAAGTATGACAGTATTAACCTCTACTGGTTGAGGTCTGAATCCTTGAGTGTCATTGTAATATGAATAGTGGATTACTGGATCTATTAGGTTCTTACATAGTTGCTCTTGAGAGGTTACAAATGTGTTTTTGCCAACATTGGCAAAGAAATTGTTAAATTCTTCGGCCTTTTCTTGCATATTATCATATTTGTATACATTGGAAGAATCTTTGTTAGGTATAATATTCCTTATTGTTCTCCACGTGCCAGCCATATTTCCTTTATTTTTAGCTAATTCATTATGATAAAATTCACTTTTTGCCTTATCGATATAAATTCTGACATCTTTCTTCTTATTCTTAAGGATTTGTTGCATCTCAATATTATTTGGATCTTGTTTCAGTTTTGCATGCAGGTTATTTTTCTCAACAATTGAGGCACGAACCTCATCGTTTAGCCAAGGTGAAAAGGGTCGTTGGATTTCTTTCGTGACAAAAGGAGCGATATCATCAAGACATTGAGTAAATATTCCATTGAAAATTTCTAATTGTGCGTTCACATTGTCTGTTAGTGTTATTTCATTTAGTTTATTTGATTTTGCTAAAAGGGATGTGCAGAGATTATCCTTTGAATATTTGGCAAGGTGTCTAAAGGTCCGGAATACTCGTTGTTTCTTAGGTTTAGTTATATCAAGCTTGGCTGAGATGAGTTCATGATCCCCAATTGAATAAGGCAGAACATCATGTGACATAACAAGGCTTGTGTTATTTGTAATTATAACATCCAATAGAGTCCGAGATGTGTCTGTTATCCTTGTAGGCTTATTGATTAGCTGTTTTAGTTTATTATTACTTAATATTTTACTGACTTTATTTGTTGGAGAAATTATGTTATCATTTAAATCACCAAGTACATAAAAGTTTTTCTTACTAAGACAAAGTGATTGAAGTGTGCTATTAAGGTAATCAAATGAGTCAGCAGTGGCCTTTGGGTGCCTGTAAATGCACGCTACAATTATTGCTGGTAACATGTTACACTGAATGCTTACATATATGTCCTCAACACCAGGGTGATTCACACTATTGACATATATTTGTTTAGTTTTCAGCATTTCTTTTATATATATACATACTCCTCCTCCACGTCCACTGTCTTTACGGAAAACATTATAGTTAGAAATTGATATCATGTTGTCAGTTATGTGAGGATGGAGCCAGGTTTCGCTGATGCATAGAACATCAACATCTCTAGATTTCATTGTCAATTTGATTTCATCAAAATTTGCTAAAAGCGATTGTGCATTGATATGTTCGATCGTCAGCATTTTTTTGTTACCATTCTCGGCACGGTCTTCTTTGCCATTTTCCTATTCATGATAGTATGTACAGTTTTTATTTTTATGACCTAACATGTTGCACGTAAAACATTTTATCTTATACTCATGCCGGCAATTCCTCTGAACGTGGTTATGTTCCCCACAGTTGTAGCAAGCCCCCTTGCTCACTGGCTTAGCGGGCAGGGGAGGGAAATTCTGGTGATACCACGTGTCTTCACCATTCATATCGTGGTGGTGGTGGGGGTGGGGGTATTGGGTGTAGTGGCGGTGCGTGGGAGGGGTGTGACGTGAGTTCCCCATCAGTCGTGCCGCCTCTTTTCCCCTTGGAGAGTTGGAGTCCTTGGGCTGTTGGTAGTAGTGGTGATGTCCGTAGTGGTGATGTCCGCCTTGACCACGCCCACGGCCACCTGCCTCCTGTCGACCTCTCACTTCCCACCTCTGGCGGGGGTGGTAAGTGTGGGAAGCTTTGGGATTACCATAGTGCGGAGGGTGGTAGGGGTTCCCAGTTATGTCGGGGGCGGTGGGGACATAGGGGGAGGTGTGGTATTTATCCCTGGGCCCGCGTGGAGTCGTAGGTGTAGAGATGACCTGACTCCCTCTCCCCCTCAGCTGGCCTGAATGGGTGGTTGGGTCGCGTCCGTAGCTGTAGCTGTGAGGCCCCTCGCTCCCATGGGGGTAGTAGTACTTGCCAGCCGGCGTTGCTGATTTTCGCTTGTTCCTAGGTGGCCGGTCTTGACCCCGTGTCACCGACTCATGGGGTGGTGGGGGGTTGTGGGAGGCTGTGTTTTGCTCAGAGAGAGAGAGAGAGGAGAGAGAGAGAGAGGAGAGGAGAGAGAGAGAGAGAGAGGAGAGAGAGAGAGAGAGAGAGCGAGAGAGAGAGAGAGAGAGAGAGAGGGAGGGAGCGCGAGAGGGGGAGGGGGAGAGAGAGGGGGAGGGGGAGAGAGGGGGAGAGGGAGAGGGGGGAGGGGGAGGGGGGGGAGAGGGGGAGAGAGAGCGAGCGAGCGTGCGTGGGAGGGAGGGAGGGAGGGAGGGAGGGAGGGAGGGAGGGAGGGAGGGAGGGTGGGTGGGTGGGTGGGTGGGTGGGTGTCCGCACCCGGAGGTTGCCAGATGCCTCTTTTAAATTTTTTAAAATACGAAATTGATTTGAATTTGCGCGCAAATCTCGACACGTGGCACCAGTGTACCAAGGGTTACCCCACCATGGTCACACCCTGTGCGCAGTCTAAGGTCGGTCTGACTAGTGGTAACATTTCCAATGCTGAAATTAAAAAACTGTTCTTCTATTGTTCAAGAACACGGGCTAAGGCTATTGTTGAAAAGTGGCAAACTAATAAAGCAGTGGTTAACAGGAGTATTAACTTGTTCAGTGACAATGTGATTGACCACTATAGGACCACTATAGGGAAAATGATGAAAAGTCGCCAATACCAAGCAACTTTGGAGAGATGATTCTGTAAAGAAAGCAAGCCTAATGAGCCCCAATCCTCTACAAGTGGTGTTAAAAGAAAAATAGAGGAAACACCAGAAGCACAGTCATTTGATGTTGGCTTGGAAGGTGCTTCACCTTCCTCCTCTCCAGCTTCCACATGCACCATCACAACTCTTCACTAAGGTAAATGCAGTTATTTTCATGTTAGTTATTTCTTGTTTTTTATTATTATTTAATATTTAGGCCATTTAATCCTCTTATTTTACCTTGAATCTTGAGTATGAAATGTCTTCAGGGCCTATCGCCTGAGTATCAAATGACCTGCACCCTGACGCGAGATTATTACCAGAGTAACATGTGGAGCACAGATTGTGATCCGGAGCTGAAGATAGGTGTGTGTGTGTGTGTGTGTGTGTGCGCGCGCGCATGTGTGTGCGCGCGCGCATGTGTGTGCGCGCGTGTGTGCGCGCGTGTGCGTGTGCGTGTGTGTGCGTGTGTGCGCGTGCATGCGTGTGCGTGTGCGTGTGCGTGTGTTACGCCAGTATAAACAAATACATTGTTGGTTATGAGTGGACAACTTCAGTTATTGAAAATAGTGTTTCTTCGTTTCCTTTTAAAAATAGTGTTTTCATAAGCGTGAGTTTCCAATCGGATCAGTTCTATTGGCTGCCACTCGTCACCACAAACGTGTCCGCAGCTTAATTCCTGATATGTGTGACAAGACCAGGAATAGATATATTGTCCCTGACATCCAAAGTAAAAGTCTATTTCAAAGCACGTCCATACAAATAGATAAGTAAATAAATTAATACATACATGCATACATTCAAACAAATAAATAAAATAAAAACGTAACCTCTCGCTCAACTTATTTGGTTAAGAAGTTGAGCGAGTGATTATGTTTTCACTTTGTTTATTTATTTCTTTGTTTCTTTGTTTGTAGGTATGTTAGCAACTTCTTGACAACACCATGCATCGTAACCTCATGAAACTTCCACAATAGCCCGTACCCTAGCCCATACCCGCGTCCTGAACAGCATGGCGTCGTGGCTGCATGTAGGAGTATGGAGTGAGTGCGGGGCGAGACTTGCTGTTTACAAGATAGTCGGGAAGAAAATATCTTGGGCGTGATGAAACCCCTTGAACATGATTGTGAAAAGCTGTTGAATTGGTGGTGTGATTACTAGGGAAGAACTGACCATCCCGCCTACCTCAGGCTGGCTCCCTTTCTGCACGGCAAGTCACAGTGTAGCGGGAAGGGGCCAGAGAGAGAAGGGAAGGTGGGTGGTGGGATCAGGGGATTGAGAAAAGAGAATGAAGTGGTGGTCACATAATTTGGCCATTTTCATTTATTCAGGGCATGATATAAATACGTTAGGTAATAGTGAAGTTGCATTATACCTTCTATAGCGGCGTAAGACATCACGCTTTAGATAGGTTGTTATATCCAGGAGGAGATAACAAGTCCCTTCCTCCTCCTCTTCCTCTAGTATTTTTGTTTAGTATATAAGAGAAATCATGTCTTCCAGTGGATATATATTCAAATACAACCATGAGAGATGCATTCTGACGTCTCACACACCACACACGCAGCTGACTTCATAACGTCACACATGCAGTAGCTGACTTCGTGCCCTATTGAATTAGTCTCGAACTATTATATGCATTGACTCTTCACTCTTCATCACAAACTACTTGCCCCAACTTGAGGCTAAATCAGGGAGAGGAATATATTGTACACTTGTAAATAATGTCATTAATATCTTAATTCATCAATATACACGCTAAGGTTGGGTCTATTACGATAAGAAAACTTAATTAGATAATAAAAATGTCTACGTAGCGAAATATACTGATTTATGATATGTATGTTTCATAAATTAATGGTCTTAGAATGTTATTAATGATAGACGTACATAATAATTAAACCAAATGCTCAAAAATAGCACACAATATACACGAATATTAATACAACACTATAAATTCAATAACCTCAGTGAAAAAAAAAGTATAAAACGATTATATTAAAGATATGATTTCCAACAAAAAGACGCAACTTAAACCAAACAAAAAAACATTTCGCTCACCGACTGCTCTAGTTATTGTCATTAATTTTGGTTGTTTTCTTCAGGTTATTTTCCTTGTTTTTTGTTGTTTTATAGCGTGGCGGGCCGAGGCGCTGTGAATACCCTTAAAACAGGCCATTTTGACAGAATTTGTCAACACCAACACAGGAGTAAGGTTGCTGTGCTGACTGAGGGAGGAGGAAGTGTGGAGGGGTGACGAGGAGGGGTGGGCGGCAAGGGGGGTGAAGGTGGTGATGGTGGTGGTCATTTGTCTAGCCTACTTGTCATCGCAGTAAAAGTGGAGAAAAATAGTGTGTAAAATGGGATATACATTCTCAAAGGAAGGTAATTGATTTAGATATATATGATGTGATATTTAGAAGTGTTATGTAGGATTGGTTATTGATATTAGTTACGCAAATAGTTATGTCGCCTCCGTTATAGTGTTTCAGTGGCCGCCAAGTTTTGCGTGTCTTATTCATTAATTCTCCCTCCTAATTTTCTTTTCTTTTCCCTTCTCCAATTCCCTATTTTCTTCCTCCTTCTTCATCTTCTTTATCTCTATTTTTCCCCTTCCTCCTTTTCTTTGTCCTTCACTGGTAGTTAACTATTTTTTTTCTCTCTCTCTCTCTCTCTCTCTCTCTCTCTCTCTCTCTCTCTCTCTCTCTCTCTCTCTCTCTCTCTCTCTCTCTCTCTCTCTCTCTCTCTCTCTCAATGATAACGAAATTGGTGATAAAATAAATATTTCATGAAACGGAACTGAAACGCACACACACACACACACACACACACACACACACACACACACACACACACACACACACACAGACACACAGACACACGCACACACAAATACCTTCTCTAAGTCATACTAGATTAAACATATACAATATATCCCATCTAACTTCTTTATATCATGCCCTGAATTAATGAAAATGGCCAAATATTGTAACCACCACTTCGCATTTAATTCTCTTTCCTCCTTGTTCTTCCTCACCCAACCCCAACACCATCACTCGACCCCCCCCCCACCCACCTCCCCTTATCTCTCTGGCCCCTTCCTATCTGCCTTTCTTACCCCACTGTGACTTGCCGTGCAGAAAGGGAGCCAGCCTGATGCAGGCAGTACCGAAGGATAGGTGATTATTTTTGACCATGACTGTATGTGAAGAAGTGAACGTCTCTGTGATGTCCGTCACGAGCATCAAGTTACGAAAGGCGCAAGCAATTTGTGAGAACTGCGAAAGGAAGGGTGAAAGGGAGCGCCTTAGACTCGTGCGGGTTGAAGGAAGTGTTGGTTAGGACAGAGCTGAGCTGGGGTTGACGCGGCGCTGCTCCAGTAGTGGCGGGAAGGGAGGCACTTCCCACACTCGTGCCGTATCCACTGTTAATATGTTTTTCTACATTATGACATTAAAGACTCTCCGATCGTCAAAATATCGTAAGAGTTTTTCTTTGCTTTTCAGAAACGGTTCCAGCTGTTTCTTTATTAAATTTCCTTTAATGAATATTTCATCTAATGGAGGAAAGGTTCGTTAAAAACGTCCTCTCCGAGCAGCCTTGCTTCTTAGAAGAATGAGGAAGGAAATTCAAATTTATTCCTTCGTCTATCGTGAGAAAATACGTGCCTGCTTACCAATGGAATTCTCCATGACTTTAAGTTTACTAACTTTGGTGTTCCCTCTCCTCTTCATTATCACGTAAGTATCCGGTGTTAAGCACGTTCTAGGAAGTGTCGAAGGGGAGGCATGCATGAGAGGAACTGTACAGAGCGTGTGGGGAGAGTAAATGTCACCGTCTGGAGAACCAAGACAGGTGATGGAAACGATTATGATTAGAATGACTATAAAGAAATAATATCACATATGATATGGAATAAGATTAATTCACTATAGATAAGATAACATATGAAAGATATGCTGGAAGGAAGCAGATGAATCAAGATAAAACATGAATAAGCAGAGTAAGGGAAAACTAAAAAAGGTAAAAAGAACACAAAGCATGTTCGTTGATCCTCGGAGTACAGTTAATAATCTGGACTTCAATCGACCTGATCGGCTCTTGTCTGTCCTGTGCAAACAGTTTTAGCGGCTACAAAGGGAACCCGGCAGGCAGGCAGCCACCAGCACACAGGCGCATTGTGGCCAGCCTGAGTTGGCGTTGACAGGGTGAAGGGGACAGCTTCCTTCACTGGTCAAAGGAAAGCATATAAACTGACAGATGTACTTATTTCAAACACAACTGCATGTTAAGTATACAGTTATACAAGTAAACATCCAAACGATAACCTCACGAAGGAAACCTTTCACTTTTAATTTTGTGATTTAACTATATATATATATATATATATATATATATATATATATATATATATATATATATATATATATATATATGTGTGTATATATATATATATATATATATATATATATATATATATATATATATATATATATATATGTGTGTGTGTGTGTGTATATACATATGTATGTATGTATATATATATATATATATATATATATATATATATATATATATATATATATATATATATATACACACGTCGTTTCCGTGTTCCTACCAGTCAACATTGTGAGTTTGTTTGCCTTTAGAAAGGGTCTGCCTCCAATTGCTTGAGTGAATACGTTCAAAGTCTTGCCTTACAGACGCAGCCGGTCAAGGATGCCTCACACGGCGCTGATTTAAATGATATTCCACTCTCCCACCTGGATGGCACGAGCACAGAACACGATACCTGCGTCAACCACCTTCGCCGCCGTGACACTGGATGTAGAATGTTCTTCCAGTGAATAACCTGATTGTACCAACGCTGTGTGGGGATTTTATTAGTTGTGAATTTTGTTGCTAGGCAGAATGCTAGCGAGTACAAATGTCAGCGAATAATGAATATAATTAATAAGTTTCGTTTAAACGGGATTTTTGCTTCATTATACATTGCCAAGATAAACCTACAGGATGTCGTATCGTTTCTTATTTTTTAAAGTTTCCTAATATGGTTTATTTTATACCTTGACGGAATAACCATTTAATGAACACAAAACTGAACATAGAAGAACGTTCACTTTATCATACAACAGTTTACATAAAAACATACGGGGATTGCAAATAGCTTGTCAGCCTACACATGCAGGTGAGGCAGTTCTGGTTCTTATGCTGTATAGAATAACGGAGATGAAAACAAACTTTGTGTCCACGCTGTCATCCTTATTTAATTTTGCTGCTGTTTGTGAAGGCTCGTCCAAGACCATCCGATCACCTTCTAGACGATGATTATCCATGTTGTGTTTGTCGTTTGCCTAACCAAAGCCAATGTAGATCACACACACACACACACACACACACACACACACACACACACACACACACACACACACACACACACACACACACACTTCCTTTATATTTCTATATGGAATAATATAATTTTTTTCTGTGATTTATATGAAACCACAGAATCTTGCGAACTTGAACTCGTCGTGACTTTTGACATTTTTTTAAATGATATCTCTAGGATTTTTTCCGGGTTATTCCTTCCACCACTCTTTAACACAGGTGATGCCATTAATATATCTTTTATTTTTCATATGGAATTCTTCACTTAAAAGTTTGCCAAGAATTCTCACTGAACTATTTTTGAATTCGAATTTACGCTGCCCCTCACTTTGAAGTAATAAAATTTAAGTTAATGATATATTCCTTGCCCTCTTAGGTCTTCATCCTGAGAAGGCTTAGTATCCTGATGAAATTCTTGGCATGCCTCTGTGGTCATACCTGCACCTTTTAAAATGTTTTGTGTGTGGCTGCAGCATTCATCTTCCCTTCTTGTTGGAGTGTTTGTCTGCTTCTAATCATTAAGAATTCCGGGACTTTATCTTTGATTATTTGTGTTTCCAGTGTTTACGTAACCAGCCGCATTAGGAATACTGTCAAACATCTATACGCTCACACTTTCCACTGATCGCTATTAGTGCAGCTCCGTGAAAAAACAGTTCGTTAGCAATCTTACTTTCTTGAACGAATATTTACCGTTTAGAATCTTTGTGAAAGTTTTGTTGTCAGCATAAACATTGTTCTAGCTTTTGATAAAATCTGGCATAAATCTTAAGTTTCCAATTCTTTTATCAAATATATCCCCTTCTGAACCATCACCTCAAAATTCTTTTCCTTCATATCTATCGGATTGTCATGATTTTACCCTATCACTGAGTATTGTTCCTAGAAATTTCAACTCTTGGTAAGTCAGCTTCATTGAAGTTTGGTGGACTATATCGTATGTGTGAGGTGTGCATTCCCCTTCTCTGTACAGTGTGTGCAGTGTGCTTGACTGCCTTTGTGTTGAGTCTATGCCTCTCGTGTGTGTCGGGACTCCATTCACACTTCACCCCTAAACACGTTGAAGTTAATGTGCCTTTGCCTTATCTGCTCCCTCCTAACTGACTCTCTTGTCTTTCCAAGCCCGTCGGTATCTTTATGGTTATTGCTCTTCTTAACTTTACTAACTGCATCTACAGCGTCTTTGCTGCACAAAACTATCTATTCCCACGAATTACAAAAGTTTTCCATCATCTTCACTCCGTCAGACTTTCCTTGAAGAACTACATTACATTCTCACTTCCTAAGTTTTTCATTCGTTATACAACTTATTCAAGAGGGAAGTATATAGATACCTAGGAAACTAAATTGGTTCACCTTCTTCAACTTTTCTGTGAACTAACTTTGATTGAGTTGCGTTTAGCAGGGCTGGTTTTTTTTTATCTCTCCCAAGATTGATTTCATAGTTGTTAGCGAGACTCATTGTGTTATAGAAAATATGGATTGTGGTAACCACTTTTACGCTACGATGCTTTTGACATAATACGCTGAACATAGTATGTTAGAATAGTTTTTCATCACTCAACAAGCATTATAATGTGATGCGTCTTCGCTTCTATGTTTGACGAATAGGTTTTCTTTTGACGTAGATACTTGGCAGCCTCTTGTTAGTTTTAAAATGTTGGCCGGCACTGCTTTGGGCTGAAACTTTTAACCTGCCCAAGTTTAAATAGAAACCAGATAAACTCACTCACTCACCATCGACGAAGGACGCGGTGGCGGGCAAATAGTAGGTCTGACACTGATCCTGGCTGCCAAACACCCATGGTGGTGGCACCCAGGTGTAGTCACCTCTC
>JAPQNM010000002.1:23132102-23139602 GCA_029783475.1 Metacarcinus magister | reverse complement strand
CACACACACACACACACACACACACACACACACACACACACACACACACACACACACACACACACACACACACACACACACACACACACACACACACTTATATACCTTCCTCCTTCCTCCTTCCTCGCCCCAGACTCCTGCCGACTATTCCGTGATCTGTCTCTTTTTCCCTTCAATAGAAAACCACTTCAAACTTGATTCTGGGGCTGAGTATCGGCTTTGTCTACTATTTCACTCTATGGAAACATTAGTCTGTATGCTGACCTTTTGTATGTCTGTTTGTATGTATGTATATCTGTTTGTACGTCTGTCTGTTTGTTTGTGTTTAGTTATTTATTTCCCACTGTCTTTCAATTCAATTCTCTCTCTCTCTCTCTCTCTCTCTCTCTCTCTCTCTCTCTCTCTCTCTCTCTCTCTCTCTCTCTCTCTCTCTCTCTCTCTCTCTTTTTTCTCGTGGGTGTGTGTGTGTGTGTGTGTGTGTGTGTGTGCGTGTGCGTGTGCGTGTGTGCGTGTGCGTGTGTGTGTGTGTGCGTGTGCGTGTGCATGTGTGTTCTGAATCAGACTCAAGTTCTCTTATCAATTTTGTATTATTTGAACTTGTTTGAATTTCTCTGCTTCAAAGATTCCTTCCCTCCTCCCTTCTTCCTTCCCTCCTCCCTTCTTCCTTCCCTCCTCCCTTCTTCCTTCCCTCCTCCCTTCTTCCTTCCCTCCTCCCTTCTTCCTTCCCTCCTCCCTTCTTCCTTCCCTCCTCCCTTCTTCCTTCCCTCCTCCCTTCTTCCTTCCTTCCTTCCTCCCTCCCTCCCTTCTTCCTTCCTCAGGCATTCATTTCTATTTATCTGGTTCTCTTTCGTAGGGGACGTAATAGTTTCTGTAAAAATATCCGCTGCCATCTTATCATCACGTTTGGAGAACAGGAAACACTGTGACGGCGATGGGGGAAATTATGGAACAGGAAAGGAAATGTTAGAGAATGTTGTAACTTGAAGGAAAGTGAAATATTTATCAGTTCAATGTATAAGAAACAGACGCTGATAGTGTCTTTGAATCTGAATGGCATTATATGAATCACAATGGAGCGAAGAGATAATTCAAACGAAGCGGAATAAAAAAAATAATATAAAAAAAAAAAAATCACATTCTGGGAAATCATCAGTAACAAGTGACAGAAAAGGAAAATCAGGTCCAGAATGTCTTTACGTCTTATTTTCCACGAGAATGAGGATGGACAGGGATAAGGAGGGATGAGGAGGGACGGGATGATGGTTGAGTCAGGACGGAAATAGAGCTACGGGAGTGCAGGTCAGTGGGACGCGAGGTGACAAGGAGTGATGACCTGAGGTGGCTGAAGAGGCGCTGAGGAGCCACTACAGTCATTGCTTTCCCTTCCCCATCTTCCCCTTAGTGTCCAATCATTCCTCGTCTTCTTGTGTGGCCATGATCACCTCCTCTGTTTTCCTGTCACTCTTTCTCTCTCTCTCTCTCTCTCTCTCTCTCTCTCTCTCTCTCTCTCTCTCTCTCTCTCTCTCTCTCTCTCTCTCTCTCTCTCGTAACCATGAGTATGTAGAATTCACATGTTTTCCAATAACCTTTGCTATGCGGGAAATGAAGACCCAATTATCCTCCTTGACCACTGCAAAGATTGCCTGCAGATGTCACTCCCATGTTCCTGCGTCTGTGTGGACCTCACTATTTGGAATTCCTAGCGTGACCGTCGCTTTGAACTCTAGGTTGTCTCTACGGTAGTGTAAACGTTACCCCAACACTGGGAATTCAGAAGTGGCTTTGCAGTGTCTTTTTATATAGAAATTATGATGACGGACAAGCTATTGTGAATTTGATGATATGATTAATTTTTTTTCAAACATTGTGTTAAGATAAATTCAATTATGGAAAATAAAGAGCTTTGTTTGACATGGTAAATTAATTATAATAAAACCAAATAAGCTTGAAATAAGCTGAATATAAGATAGATGGTTTTGCAATGTATGTTATTATGTTATATATAATAAATATCTAACTTTTAGCAACAAGAAAGCAATATACTATTCTTTATCTTTCTTTTTTTCTCTCGATGATTGCATAGTATTATTTGTTGTCTCTCTGTCTGGAGGAAACCTTTGTATTCTGATTTTCATGTGACCTTTTATTTAATTTGTTTTTTATTTCAAGTCTTTTCCTGAAGATTACTTTGTTCTCAATGGATGCTACACAACACTAATCTGACATCACATCTGCACGCGTGAGAGGCTACTCACGACAACCAGATGCAGCCACTCATGTAGAGGTGGCGAGCAAAGGCTGCGAACGAAAACATAAATGCAAACTATTGTCAGCTACAAAAAACTGCTACTTATACCAAATTCAAGTGTACAAGCGAGTCTCCTGATTCATTGTAATTTGAAGTTATTTCATAGAATTACAAGAAAACAACTTTCAAGTACATTCAATTCAACAGAATGAAAGACGGAGAGCTTGTTTATCTTTTAAAACGTGGACGAGAAGGGGATGTTGGTGTATAGCGTTAAGTGCTGCAGTCTTGAGGAAGAAAGGAAACTTATTGGGCTGGTTCAGAAACTTAGTCTTTACGGTGAAATGATTAGCATTTATCTTTATTTTTAGCATTCAGCTCAAGTTGGTTTGCTAGGCTTCAGTTCATCTATATTTGGGAGCACTAAACTGTAATATCTCTTGAGTTTTTTTATATTTAGTTCTCAGTAAGAGTTAAACCATATTTCGTTCATAATAAATAACTCGTTGTTGAAGGGCTGTACATCGACAATCGACAAACCTCTCCAGCTACCAAAATAGCATACACAGCCTAACAGTGAATAAGGAAAAGATACAAATATTATAATGATCATAACTTCTGTTGAAACATTTAATAATAACACACGAAGTTGAGAGGAAGCTAACTACATTTCAGTAACTCAATGTAATTGGTCATTGGACATTGCTTTACACCGTGCCTGGCTCCATCCAACCATCACACCACCTCCTCACCCTCCTTGAATTAAGCAGAGTGGAAAATACGATTCCCAATAGTTGCATCACGTCAGGTGTGCGAGAGCAACGTGCGAGCATAAACAACACATCCTCCTCCCCAACATCACATCATACTCAGGTCATCACACTCTTTAGTCAGCTATTAAAAACTACAAACGTATTTCTTACAATCGACGTTTTCTTAATCGGCGTTAGCCATCGTGTGTCTCATGAATCCTGACTACTTTCATGAGACGAATCAATACATGCAGCGTCACTCATTAAGTTTTGTCCTTATGCACCAGTAGGTATCAGTCCTTATTGTAGAAATTAAGTCAATTTGTATTTTATATATGTGATCATAACCATTAAAGAATTTTGAGTTGAAATTGAATTACAGAATGAAATTGAATAACTGAGAATTCAGTAAAAGAGAACAGAGAAAATTGGGTTACAGTAGAATAATATATTTCACTCTATTTAGAAAAGAAATGGAGCAGTGATTTATGTCGTCACTAAATACGCGTGACAACACAGTCACTTGTTTTAATTGACATGATTGTTTGGGTGAAGCAAAAGTTAAGACCGTACCCTTGCATATTATTATTATTATTATTATTATTATTATTAATATTATTAATCTTATTAATATTATCATTATTATCATTATTATTATTATTATTATTATTATTATTATTAAATTATTATTGATGTTTTCTTTACTACTACACGAGCGTATCAAAAGTCTATAATAGTGTAAGCATATTTCCTGTCTTATAAAACCTCATTGAACGCTGGAACTTTTTCTGAATACATGGATGGCGGTGGCATAGAAACGACGACTCTGCTTAAACGAATAATGGCTTGAAGACACGTGTTAGTGAGACCAGCATTTAAGTTTCATCAGTGTTTAGGTTTTCATCGCAAATTATTTAAACTCCCGTACTTGCTACCCGTTAACCAACACTTATTACAATTTCAGTCAAGTAGAACCGAGTGGCAGGAGGTGAGTGGTGTTGATTTAACCCTTTGAGTACCACTGTAAGAGTGAAACTTTTCTCCACACCATCACAGGAAGCATCTGGCGTACGTAACACTGCACTATAACACTGCATCCATTTGAACGTCGAACAAAACTATAATTTAAAGCACACAAAAGCCGTTTAAAGCTGTAAGGAGGAACAAGCATTAAAGGATGTATTATCATGACCTTCAGTAACCGGAAGGAGGTTACATGGCAAAAGGATTGATTTTATAATAGAAAGGAAACTAAACGACCCATAATTTTTTTTATTTAGAGAACAAGGATGTAAAAGAGCGACTGTCAAAGAGCAGAAACAAGCGGACGATTAAAGCGATGCATGAGTTATCTGCAAAGAATGAGAATGAAGATACAAAAGAAAAGAACGAGATACCTCGCTTGGGATTTCATTGATGTCAAAAAAAGAGGACGGAAGAAAATATGGTGGAGGACAAAAGATCAAAAGAATCCAGACCGATACACGTAATGGTTTAGGCTTCGATGATTGAATGATTGTTTAATGTTAACGATGCCTCATCATCAAGAACATGAGGCACCGAGGATTCTGAAGATTTGATGACGAACATGATGAGGGAATTCAACATTTCACTGAGTATAATGAAGGCAGTGCGACCTAGGAAGGACCTTCACTCAATTTGAGAAAAAGCAAGTTTGTCATAAGCAAGAAAAATTCCAAATACGAAAATCTTATTTACTTACACACACACACACACACACACACACACACACACACACACACACACACACACACACACACACACACACACACACACACACACACACACACACCCGACCGTGCGTGTGTGTGTGCGTGTGTGTGCGTGTGCGTGTGCGTGTGCGAGGATCAAAAGCACATAATCGACAGATAATGAATATTCATAACTAACAAAAAGAATAAAACAAAGATTTGCAAAATAAAGCTACAAGAGAGGATTTTGTATCGGCAAAATGAAACCATATATGGAAGGCTCTTCTATTTACACCTGTGACCTGAATTTATATCATAGCATGTACTGGATCTGTATTCAGAGCTTTACAGATTCTTTTTCATCAAAATGGAAAGACATATTCGTTCCCAGATGATACCTTGAGCCCCAGGGATCCAATGTCCTCACGACGGAGCTACTGTTACGTGGTGTCACCTGCTTCACGGTACCAACCTTCTTGGGTGAAGTTTTCGTGCCTAACACACTTTTCTTTTATGTAGGTCGCTCATACAGTTATACAGGAAATTTATTTTTTAGAATTAATCTTTATCTGCGCCCAAGAAACAAACTACTGATACGAACATCATCCTTGGGTTGACACACGGAACTTTTGACATTTTAAAAACTTCCAACAAAACACTATCACGTCATGAACGTAGGTAGCCTAAGGCGGCCGCCAACACACCTCTGGAAAGAACCTGAGAGATCCTCGTGATCTTAATCCAGACTTGAATGCCCGGATGTCTGAGCGCGTCATGATCTGGATCTCGATCTGGCAGGTCATCGTAAATAGGAAATGGTTTTCATCTGTTTTAAAGAGTGTTCACCGGTACAATGACGTGTGTGAAATTATTAAAACAATCAAAGCTTAGTTGATTGAAATATTGGACAATTAGCTCGAGGCACAACAAACAAACGGTGCAAGAATGTGTTGAACATAGTCATTGTGCACTGATAATTTTACTGTATTTCCTGGATTATGAGAATGAGTAAGCATTTGTGTAGTTTTATTTAGATTGTTTTGTGTTTGTGTGTGTGTTTGAGTATACTATTTTTTCTTTTATGTTTTGTCCTATAGCACCTGTAGGCTATCTACTGCACGGCTCTGATGCCCTGTAGGAATTTGTTGTAGCCGTGATGATGGTGGTTGACCCTCGCCCGTTAGTGATGCAGTGCTTTTCAAGTGACGCCTGTGGAGGTTCATGCCGCCCTTTAAAGTCCCCAAAGCACTCACAGTCGAAGACAGTGTTGAATAGCAGCATGTGGGTTTCTTCGGCCACTCGACTATAGCTTGAAAAATGGCCAAGTGCCGACGGGATTCGAACTGGGGATATCGAGCTCACCACTTCTATGCTCTGACCACTCGGCCACCACCTCCCCTTGTGTGTATGTGAGAGTTTGTATGTATTTATATTTGTGCAGGTTTGTGTTTGTTCGTATATGTGTATGTGGCTGTGTATATGTGTAGGTGTGTGTGTGGCTGTGTTTTAAGCTTCCCTCTAAGCTATTATAAATCCGAAATTAATTATTTTACGTAATTTCATAATAGTATTCGTTAATGTAAATATTTGCCATGATTCACATCTGCGTTTCATTATGTTGCAGGTGTATCAGGAAAAACGGATGCAATGTTTCACTTCCTCACAAAGACTTAGAAAGGTCAGCGCTGCTTATCCTATCCGACTTAAAACTAGATTAGAATGAAAATTAAAACTAAAGTCTCCATCATTACAGTGTATTTAGAGCGATGGTTCATAAATATAAAACACTTCCATGAATCACACGAATTACTTTGTTGATATACCTCATCAACTTAATGTTCGCTAGGCACCACCACTGACATCCAGGCACTCTACTTAAGAACGTTTCACCTTTTAACTAACACCCTCCACGTCCAGAGTAAATACCCTTTTGAATCGTTGTATAAATTAGGATCATTATCTGTATTATTCTAATGAACACAACTATAAAACAGAATGGCTACCAACACACTCCCTTTACCATCGAGGCAAAGACTGGTGAGCATTGGAGATAGGAGGCTCGACCCTGCCTGAAGTCCGCGCTCTTTATTCAAGCTGAGTGGCTGAAGATTACCACCGCCGCGCTTCCCATTATATTCTTGTGTTCCATTCTAGTTGGCAGCGGAAACACCGAAGAACTCCAAGGTTGTACATGGGGTAACGAAGAAGATTCAGTTCCACGTATAGATTACAAGCATAACTAATTGGGGTGTGTGCGTGTGCGTGTGCGTGACGATTACAAAAGCATACCAGAGGCAGAAATGGTAAATATGACCTGATAACGTTTAAAATACAGTATGTTTTGTAACTTTTAACATGAAAATTTAAAGAAACCGTAGCAAAAGAGAGAAAAGTGAAAGAGGAAGCAACACGAAGCAAAAGACTAACTGACTGACTGACTGACTGAATAGCTGGCTGGCTGGCTGGACCACAAGAGATAGCAGGCACAAAGAAGAGACACCAGATGATAGGTGGAGAAATGAGCCAGAAAAGTTTCCAGACACAACTTGGCTTAGATTGGCACAGTGACGTGACTTATGGAGTAGGTTAAGGGAGGGAGGTAGAAGGCGGACGGCTTTGTGCGGCAGAGAACTTGTGATGATGATGATGGTGATGATGATGAGGATGATTGATGATTGATGATGAGCAAAAGGAAGAGTAATAACCATCGATAGGGAAGTAATGAAGATAAAGATATGAGAGAGAGAAAAAAAAAGAGAAAAAGAGATCAAATAGTAATGTAAACAAC
>JAPQNM010000002.1:23102102-23127102 GCA_029783475.1 Metacarcinus magister | reverse complement strand
ATTACGATTCCACAACCCAGACAGAAATGGTCATACATTCATAGAACACTTTACTTCCACGTGGCGGAGTGCCTCGTGACCCTCATTAAATATGTATTTCAAACTCTAAATAACTTAATTCATTTAAGTTTATGAAATACGTTTCCAAGTATTAATTAAGAACGGTCATCAAAGAGCGTATTAAAACTGACTCATTAGTAGAAGTTTTTATTTTACGAGCTGTTGTTAATATTTTCTTCCTGAGAAAATACAAAATGAGTTTGAAAGTTTGAAAAGAAGTACAGTGATGAGGAGCGAGGAAGGCAGAGACGCTGCGAATCTCGCTCGTCTAACTTCCGTTGTTTACATACTTGATTTCAGGGTCCGCGCGTCAGAAAGTGCCTAGCGTCCCTTGCCCTCAATCCCTAGGGCCGTGGTAATAGAGGGATGACTGCTGCGCCTCGTGTTGCCCTGTACTCTTCATTATCCTGCTTGTTCGTAGTGAGTCATGATTAACTACGTAATGACGGGAGAACCAATCGACGTGCTGGAGCCTCATCAAGTCTAGCCCCGTGATGACATGACTTGATCTGGTTCTCTAATGACACGGTAAAGGTTGATTTAAGTGACGTTCATTTCCAGTATTCCTAAAAGATCGGCGTTGAACTAACAGGAAAGACTCACAGCGGCCTTTAATGGTGCGTGAAAATGTGTTTCTTTTATCGTAAACATTTTTCCTCTTTGTAACTAAACGCAGAGCTCTTTTGTTTTCGCTCTTTGTTTTTCTTTTCTATTTTACGAGCTGTAACTAGGCTTCGGAAATATTTTTTCATTTTTTATTTGTGGAGGAATTCATAACTTGCTTTTCTGTATGTAAGGTCGTGTTAGTAAAGCTTGAAATTACATTGACGTGAAGCCAATTTTACACAGACAGACACAAAATAAAACGGAGGATGATGGTGGGAAGCAAGAATTATACCAGTTTCCAGCGTCCTTTTCTAAAAAAAAAAAAAAAAAAAAAAAAAAAAATAATAAAAAAAAATTTCTTTTTTCAGTTTGGTTATAGATTGTCGCATTCCCGTGCCGCTTTTTGTGATGCTTTATATATAACATTAAATAAAAGAATAATAAAATATATAAAAAAAAAAATATCAACATAGTGTGTAGAAAGATTAAAGGAAGCCATATTAAAACCATTCACTGTAATATAACGAAGGGTAATTGAGCTTCAAGACTTGATGTGAGACTCGAGAGAAGATATTACAGCAGCTACTTACTTGACTATAGTTTGCAGGACACAGGCAAAGTTGACTCGGAACTTAGGGAAATACTTTATAAAAATTACTTGACGCGACAGGAAACTCACCAAGGAAGGTTGTGGGAGCTGATTTAATTACAGCTTCAAGTGAATATAGTGAAGCAGGGAACTGTGAGGCAATCATGCTATGTGTGTATAATCCTCCTACTCCTCTGAGCATCATATAAGGGAGACGGTGTACGGTGTGGCGGCTTTGAAATTAATATGAAGATAAAATTAGACGCAAGCCTCTGGAAACTAATTTAAATGTGACCAACAATTTAAAACCTTTATCAGTGGTTGTGTTTTTCATTCTCTATTTCTGTCATTGGTATTAATCATTTTTGCGATTTTTTTTTCATTTCATTTATTTAAAGGAAGATGCCTTGATTTACTCCAAGGCAGCAGAGGAAGTATTAAAAAAAAAAATAATAATAATAATAAAAATGGGTCGTATGAAGGCTAGAAAATCATATCTTTTACCCGTTCTGTCTTTTCCGACAAATGTGAATATAGATTAAAAAACAAAATAAGACGGATTATTTCATGCAGTATTAAAGAGAAGCAGAGATGAGTCGTTGGGAATGAGCACGTTTAGAAATATTAGGATTTAAGAGAAAATGCATCACTGCCCTCCTGTTTTGTGGTGTTTTTACAAGCATGTTCATGGTATAACAAGCCAGTTTTAGCAAGCAGTGTTTCTTTCCCGGAGTGTGCAGACTAGACTTAATATAATCATCATTGTGTTGTATTTGTGGATCATTAACATGATAATCCTGTACAATGTAAGTCGTGGTTTTATAAATAAATATATATATATATATATATATATATATATATATATATATATATATATATATATATATATACACACACAGTGTTATGCATGTCGTCTATGTTGTTTTCCTTTTTTTGTTTTATTTAAATACAAATTGTTAGCCTGGACGTGACATCTGTCCGGATTTTTTTCTCTCCCTTTTGTTTTGTCGAATCTGTGATTACATGTGTGTCAATGTTGTATTTAAAAAAAAAACATTGCTATCATGTTTTGTTTTTATTTTTTGTTTGTGTTCTCTGTCTTGTGTTTAGGTAATATGATGCATCTCTATTTGAAGTAAAGCGTTGCTGATGGTTTGAGAGCCGGTCTCTTAACCACGCAAATAAATGTTCACCTGTTGTGGGAAACCTTGTCGAATATTTTTTGTTCGGGATTCCAGTTAAACTAATAAGAAAAATAAAATAAAATAATCAGACAGGATCGGTTATTAAGATATCAGTCTTATCATCATCATTCATTTTTCATAAAAAATAGTACGTATTCAGATTTCACTGCGTATAAGACGATGAACTCTCACAAGATCCATCCCTTTCTGTCTTTTGATGTTTTATTTTTCATCTCGTCGAGTACTTTTTAATCTTATTTGGCTGGCTTTACTCAAACGATTCTTAGGTGCACGAGAAGAAGAAAAACTGAAGTCGAGAGAGTACGAAATAAAAAAAAATGAAGAAAGAGTCTCTACAAGAAGGAAAGGAACGCTTGGTGAGAAGCCTCGATGCTGTGAAATATTGTGTCATATTTTATAATTACTACAGATATGAAAATAGATGGACATAAAAAATTAGTCTGGTAGAAAGGCACGTAGTGAATGTATCGTGGTTGACAAGACTCTTTTAAAACCTCACCAGCTTGGCATGGCAAAGTGAAATAGAATGTGTCTTCTTTTCATCTGGATCAGCTAAACATATTTTCACTTCCCCCTCCAAAAAATTAAAAAACGTGAAATTTTCGTACTTTTTTTCAATATTCTTAATTGTATATTTGAGACTGAACGGTAGGACGCTATCAATAATGTAAATTTCATGAATGATTATTAGCAGGTTGTATTCCTGTGTATATGTATGTATGTATGTACCAATATATGTGTATCTTCGATAATATCAAACGAGGCGTTACGAAGTTAGTTAGTTTGTTTGTTTGTTTGTTTGTTAGGTTAATTTGAAGTTCCAGCGATGCCAAATTAACGAGACCGATCGTATGTAGCTCAGAGAAGAAGGAGCTGAGGGGGGTGTCAGAAGGGGGGGAGAAGGGAGAAGGGTGAAGGGATGTGGGTGTGGGGAGGAGTGAAGGGTTATGTAATGGGGTGTGGGGAGGAGGGAGGAGTAAGGTAATGGGGTGTGGGGAGGAGGGAGGAGTAAGGTAATTGGGTACACGTAATGAGAAAGTGACTACTGATGTACAATAACATAAACTAAGGGAGTCACAAAAATACCGTCTAAACAAAAGAGAGTGGAAGGTAATTCTATAGAGCCATGGCATCATTATAGAGTGAGAGGAGAGGCAACAATAACATCTTACAGAGCGTGCAACAGTAAGCTTTAGGAAACAATGATGAAGGTCCCTAAACAAATTAATGACATAGAAGATATATTTGTATGGTGACAGCAGAGGTATATGTGTGTGTGTATGTGCGTGTGTGTGTGTGTGTGGGTGTGGGTGTGGGTGTGGGTGTGGGTGTGGTGTGTGTGTGTGTGTGTGTGTGTGTGTGTGTGTGTGTGTGTGTGTGTGTGTGTGTGTGTGTGTGTGTGTTTGTGTGGGTGTCTCTCTCCCTGACAGATGACTGACGTACATTTCATCGACAATTTCAACGAAGGACATTTAACAGAGTGAATATTTATCGCAATGGACACATGGTTGAACTGTTATTCAGCTGACACGTAAATAATCAAACACACAACTAGCAATGTCCTTGTTCTCTTTACTACATAATTATACAAAATAGAAATGTAGGGAACTTTATTAAAATCACGTTTGATAATGTGTCACACTCGTTCACGTACTGTTAACTCTAAAAATCAGTTTGCCTTATTCGGAAACAATCAACACTAATTCCATAATTTTATTTTAATTGATGGTTGTTTTGCTTTTATTAACTTTTGTCCATACCAAACCCAAACAACATTAGCCAGCTGCCCTACACGCGATGCAGCTGCTATTCATAACTTGTAAAATTAGGCCTTTTCAGCGTCTTTTTTTCAATCTATTCTATATATGTTTTATACTGCAAGTCTTATTCTTATAAATCAATTCCATTTGTATTTATAATTTTTATTCTTTATTATCATTGTAATAAACATTTTTACCGTGCAATTTTGTTTATCTTTTTTATTTGTTTCATAAAGCAATGACAAAGAAGTAATAAAAACAACATCTTTTAACAAAAAAAAATATACAAAATATATTAAATGGCCATATGTCCATTTGATATCTTTTATCGTTTTTATAGTTTGTTTTATGAAGCAATTACAACAAAATAACAACATTATAAAGAGATGAAAAGACAAACAAAATTAAAAAGGCCACATGTTCATTTGACCAATATCTGTTCTCTTAATAGTCTATTCGGCCGCTTACGTTTCAGTTGAATAACAGTTTGATCATGTGTCCAGCAGGATAAACATGCGTTAAGTCAAATGGATGTCGACAAAACATCCGTTCGGTCAAACTTCCTTCTGTGAAATGTCCGTATGTCCGTGTGTGCGTGTGCGTGTGCGTGTGTAGGAGGGGGAAGATGAGAGAAAGTGTGTTGGTGTGCGTGTGACTGTAGGCAAGGCTCTCTGACCATTAAATAACACACTCGCCCATCGTCGTCGCCCATCTCTACAATAAATACTAATTATATCTCGGGTTATTTTTCACATTATTTACTTAATGTCATTTTTGAGCTTTTCATGCCCATCCCCTGTGTCCAGGCCTGCTGCAGCCTTTCCTCGCCCACACCACTCACGCTACCTTCCCTCATTCCCTCCCATCCATCCATCCCTGTCACCACTCGCAGCCTCATAACCCTCACTAAATATTCCACCATTCCATTACTCCCACCACCTAGACTGACAACGCTGCGTCACGCCCGATCACTTCCCGACAATCTCACAAAAGGCTTCACAAATTTAGCTCGACCAAAGGAAGATATTGAATTCTTAAGAAAATTTAAATATTTATATATATATATATATATATATATATATATATATATATATATATATATATATATATATATATATATTATTGTTATTATTATTATTATTAGTAGTAGTAGTAGTATCATTATCATTATTATTATTATTATTATTATTATTATTATTATTATTATTATTATTGTTGTCATTATTAATATTATTATTATCATTATCATTACTATCATCATTATTATCATTATTATTATAATTATTTTCATTATTATCGTTATCATTATCATTATTATCATTATTATTATTATTATCATCATTATCATTATTATTATAACTGTTAGAACATTTTGACAGGCTGCAGAGGCGAGGTGAAATGTGGAGTGAGGTGAGTTTATTTCCGACTAATTTCATAATTGTTTCTTGAAGGGAACTGATGGATCCTCAATACTAAGGCTGTTTAATGAACCCGGAGTGGACAAGGCTCACCCACGACCGCTCCGGGCATATAAAAAGGCCTCTGCACTGGAGCTTCTTAAGTTCCCCTGAAGAAGCAATAGTGAAAGTGGTCTTGAGTAAATTCATTTCTCTACACCCGTCTCGTTTCACTTCCCCTTTCAATTATTATTATGATCATTATTACTATTATTATTATTATTATTATTATTATTATTATTATTATTATTATTATTATTTTTATTATTTTTATTATTGATATTGTTATTATTATCATTATCATCATTATTATTATCATTATTATAACGAATGTGTTTTGTTGATTGTAGTGATTGGTGATCGATGTTTTCAACTTTTCCAAAAGCCATTTTTCAAGTTTCTTTTCGTAAATAATTTTCGGTCGATTGACTATACGCCAGAAACTCGTTTCCTGAGTTTGTTGTCTAAGGCTCCATATGGTAATGGGAATCCTGTACTTGACGGCTCTGGATACGTGGAAGGTGGAAGGGAGAGGCTTACGGGGAGGGAGAGTTAGTTGAGCCTAAACCTCCTTTAAAGAGGAACACAGAAATAGCTTCTGAATACCTGCACTTGACTTTTTGTTTTGTGGTAAGCTTTAGAATTTTATCTCTCGGTTTAGGATCCTGATAGTTATCATGACCTTTGGAAATCTCCGAATATATTTGTTTATATTCATCCCAGCCCTGAATGAAGGAAGATGAATGTTGCAACATCAACATGCACTGCGAGGGTTGCACTGAATACTAGCATGCACAAAAGAAATTTAGTGCAAAGCGTCAGGCAACCACAAATGTATATGTCAAATAGTTTGAATATTTTGTTATTAAGACTTAGTTAAGGGTTTCTGCACTCATACTTATGCTCAATAACATATTCTTGATAACAGGACTCAAATAAAACGTAGAGTCAAATACTTGCATAATACAAAAAAAGGGAGGTTGAGTTGGTAAATTCCACCTCCTATAGTATCCGTATTTTCCTAAAAAAAAGAGTGGTAACAACATGAAGTTGGAACCTTGCTTGCCTGGAGCTCCGCCAAAGGGAGCAATAAAAGTGGATCAGGAAGTAATCGTGCCAAAATAATGGTTCGTTTACTTTATTTTGAAATACAGAAAACTATAATACCGAACATATCATACATTCAATATTTAAAAAACAGGATTATTAATACTGAAAAAATAAGTATTATTATATTTGTTACATAACATGAAGATAAAGAAACAAAAATAATCAAACCATCACTACTCACTTCTCGACTTGCCTAACGAGCTGCCGAGTGAACACATGTTTTGTTTGTTGCATCATTAAGTGCCTCACGCAAGAACGCACTGCTGCGTTTCCTTTCGCTAAAATATCGAAACAATATTTTCCTTTTTTATTTAAAGAGAAACAACGTAATGATACTGATTCGTGTTACTAATCGCGTGTGTGTGCGTGTGCGTGTGCGTGTGCGTGTGTGTGTGTGTGTGTGTGTGTGTGTGTGTGTGTGTGTGTGTGTGCATGTGCGTATATATATATATATATATATATATATATATATATATATATATATATATATATATATATATATATACAAGAGGCACACGGCGAGCCACTCTTTGCCATGACCTTGGCCTTTGAACTTGTGAGAGATAAAGACCTCTTGTTCCAGGACGCAGGGCAGCCTTTGACATTTTGGCTCATTGTTTGTCTGTTTGGTATCCGGTACAAAACAAAAGAAAGGCTTGCTTGGAAACGCTGAAATACGCATTAAATAAAAACTTCCAAGTACCTGGAAAAAATGTAATGGCAAAAAGTTTAGATATTGGAAGTGAAGTAAAGAAAAAACAAGAAATTAAAGGAATATGCTAACAAGTAAGAAAATCGAGATGATAGAAAGCAACTCTTGGTTTCAACAGCAAATGCTTGGCTCAGCTTCGTAACATTTGTGACAATGAAATTACGTTACGAAGGTTGCTTAAATTCACCGAAAATATACATCATATTAGAAAGCGCGTCTGAACAACAACCAGTTAACAGAAACATCAATGAAGGCAAACATTTAAACTACTGTTCATCATGTTATCAAATATCACACCATTTTTTTTATCTCTCTACTGATAACACGAATTTTTAACGGAGCTTAGTATAATTGGGGTCATTTTAGCTGAATTGACACCGGCATTGTCAAGGCTGCCTCGTCTGTCTTGACAAGTTGTTCCGCTAACACTCTGAGCCAGCGTAGTTAAACATACAAGATGTGGTGTGAAGTTAAAATTTCACTTCTGGAGCTAGTGAGGGAAAATTGATATATATGAGACCAGAAGTAGACCCATTATTCAAAGCAGTCTCCATAAAACTTTCATTGATCGTAGCTTTTTATACAGTTCAATATCCTTCTTTTCAGGACAGATGGAAATGAGGATGGGCTATTTCTTTTTACCTTTTCCTAATCGTATATATATATTTTTTTTCTAGTTAAATAAGTTGATTTATGTCAGGGAAATAATTCTACGAAGATAACCTGAAATAATTTAGAATTAATTATTAATTTAGTTACGTTGATTTCCTAGTAGGGATAAGATATTTTATTATTATCGTAGCTTATTGGTTTCAGTTTTGTTTTTTGTACCGATGTGGTGATCGGAGAATATTTCCAAGTGGCACTAAAATGCACCTTTGTTATTATGTGAAGAACAAGCAGAATAAGGTGAGCAGCCGGGCGGACATAACCTCTTTATTAAGTAGTATTGAAGCAGGACAGGCGAGCGTTGGTATGGAACATTATGGTGGTTGTGTGCGGTTCAGCACCATTTTTGTGCTGAATTATCATGGTCTGCACAAAAGATACAATTTTTGTTCACCTTTTTCAGACTGCAGCTACGTGATCCACCTGTTGCTGAGGTGAAGGAATACTTCTAGAGGCGGAAGCTGCAAGATTTACTCTTTAATAACCATAGAAGAGAAAATCCAGAGGACTAACGAGGCCAGGTGAGTAGAGTGAAAGTCAACATCATTAGTCCTTCAAACGTAATGTCAAGATATCATATTAGGATGATGGATGAAGTAATTACCGCTACTAATGAACACTGACGATAGTAAAAGGCAAGACAGCACAAGGCAAGGCAGCACAAGGCAAGGCAGTACAAGGCAAGGCAGTACAAGGCAAGGCAGTACAAGGCAAGGCAGTACAAGGCCAGTCCAAGTGCAATGACATGGGTTGGATCTGAAAGTAACCGCTGACATAAATGTTTGCAAAAGTTTAGTGTAGGAAGCAATCGGATGAATTCAACTTACTAGCTCTCTACCCACTCTCCGTTTCGTGCATGTGTGTGTGTGTGTATGTGTGTGTGTGTGTGTGTGTGTGTGTGTGTGTGTGTGTGTGTGTGTGTGTGTGTGTGTGTGTGTGTCTGTGTGCCTGTGTCTGTCTATCTGTCTGTCTGTCTTTGATTAACCTACCTTTTTGTTTACCTTGTGTTCATTTTGGCAATTTAGTTATTGATAATCAGTCACAGACGCGTAGGACTCAACGCTTAGTGGTCGCGGAAACGGCCGCATTAATTAGAAGGCTTGTGTTGGTGATACTCGTTAGCGTAATTGAGTCCGTGAAACATTCATAGCCACAAAAAACGCAAAACCTCATACTGAATAGTGTCATACAGGTGGAAAGGGAACGGTTGTTGATCTTGAAGTGAAAACACATTCGTTTCCACTACAGGTAAATGAGTTGTTAGTAATATCGGCATTAGTGTTGCTTTCCTGATAATTATAGAACGCAGTGCCATGCAGGCTTAATGCGTATACATTCAAGCAATTTAATGAAAAACCTCATTATTAGAAAACCTGCACCTTTCACGTATATATCATGATGTTATTCGATGTGGAAAATGAATGACATGGAATGGTTGAAATAATCTTTTTTCTTCTTTTTTCTGCTTATATATAATTCAGTGGCTATAAGTAGCTTCTCGTATCAGCATTTCAATTGTTGGATAACTGCATAATGGCACCCTGTTGGTGTCTGAGATTGGTGAGGGAGGTAGACATCCAGCAGGCAAATTTAGAATAGAGTTACGTAAAGTTCGTCACCACGGGACATTAACACACGCTGGTGAATATGCAGCCACTTCACTAGGAAGAAGTAACTTAAAAAACTAGAACTCGTTTTAGGCAACAGATAATCTTATGGGCGTAAACTAAGAGTGTTTTCACCTATATCTCTCAACACTGAAGGACTCCAACAGTGGTGACCCTGGAGTGACTATTTTATGTTAGTGTTTACTATCTCACTGGAAGATAGAAAGTAGTTATTACATTCAGGTATAGAAATGGTGAGAAGGATTTAAGAAATTGATTATATTCCTCAAATATCGCAGTTCTCCAAATAGATGTCAGTAGATTACACAAGGTTTCGGTACTGGATATGAAGAAGAAAAAGGCCCAGGAACGGATGGTGCATTTGTGGAAACTTTAAACATGTCGGAAAGAAAGTTCATAGCATGTCAGCCCATTTGTTTGTTTAATCAGTACATGCATCACGAAACGCTTCCTCAACCTCACAGTAACGCATTATTGATCCTGCTACGTATTAGAAGACCAAAAAAGGACTAAGTAATTACTGTTTCCTCATCTTATTATCAAACAAAGCCAAACTTTTATCCGAAATGATGTTTGATATGTTAACAACCACATTCCCAGTCCACCTCCCTGCATTCAGAACGCTTTGCACGCCAGGCTGGGTGTTCTGAACGCGTCATACATCATCATACTTTGCATCACACTTCAACATTTTTGGGAGACCTCGGCTGCAACTATTATATACAAAACATGCAATTAACATTCCCGCGAGATGATTTTTATTAGAATACAGGTTCTTTGACATTATTTGAGTAAGGTTTGTTGCGTATGGAAAGGATCAACTTCGTGGTGGGTGCTACAACTTCCCTACTTTTCTAGACATTTCAAACTTTTCCTGAAAATCCTGGAATGCCACCTCCACTTTACTCTCAAGTGTCAGTTCTCCTTATTTATTTTATTTGATGGTCACAAGTCGACTGATGATTTTGTAGTGCACCTTGAGCTCATATCAAGAGTGAATAATTTTACGAGAAAAGAAATATGTGATATGAAACCTGAAAGCTGAAATCTGAAAGCTAGAAAGACAAAAATTGGAGAAATAGACGGAAGATTGACACAAATGGAGACGGTGAAAAAGAAACCAAGTCGAAGGGAGAAGCTCCTTACATGGAAACCTAAATAAAAAAAAGTTTCCGAATCATGTTTCCTTCCAGCGCATCACCCTCCACCTTCCTAACGGGATTGAATGCATCCTGCGACTCGCCATGAAGCAAATGGTATTCATGACCTTGAATCCTGCCTTTTTACCGCTGGTTTTCTTCCTCCTTGCACTTTATCCCAAGCGTGTTGCCTCCTTTCACGAGGAAGCGAATCTCATGTCATGATACGCTTGACTAATCTTTTCTGCCTCACACAAATTTTTATATTAATGAACGGAATTGCAATGAAATGTAACGAATGAAATAGTACATAGGCGTTAAAGTGAACTGAATTGTGAATAAGAAAAAGGGTATTTATTGGAATGTTATTAATTAAAAATTTGAGATACATATTGATATTTTGCTTGGTGATGTTAACGCAGAAAAAAACACATTTACCTTAAGGAAAGGCTGAAATAATAACATGTTGTATATAGTCTAGGAAAACACATATTTAACATCAAAATACATGACTAATTCATCATAACAGATTTGCACCAACGTAACATCAGTATCAAAGACCAAAGTCAACTTCTTTGAGTCATTTACATAAAGACACTTTTGCTGGACGATTATAGCGAATATTCCTTAAAACAGTAAGACTATGATGCTGAACACAACACACACGAACTATTAGTATGCTGTGTATGTATGAAGGACAGTGTTGCAGCGTTATTCTGCTACATTCCGGATCCATACATGTATTTTTCTTTAATATAAAAAGGAATTAGAAAATATTTGCATTAGATAAATAATTTTGGAGCATAGATTGATTCCAGTCTCAAGTACCTGCCATCCCCCCCCGCCCCCCCTTTCCCTCTTACCAGCATGACCGTGTATCAGTAACGATAAGACAGGGGTGCATCGCCTCGTTCACCCTTCCTCATTCCAAACAACAAACAGCAAGATTAGTCAGCTCGGTTCAGGCACGAGCGTTGCAGGCGTCCCCTAGCTTCAAACACTTTTTCAGCGGGGGACGTGCAAGGGTTGGCTAAACTCATTTATGGTACACATAAATATCTCGGAAACGGGAAATCTCAGACGGATGGATAGAAGAAGAAAATTGTTTAATATCACGTGTTCCAAAACTTGTGTCTTTTAGTTTTATCTTTTGTGACTGTTGTATAAAAGTAAGGAAACAAGAGAATAAAACTCTTGTTTCAACCCAATGAAGGCGGAAGTTTTCGTTCTCTAGAGTTAAGTCGTGTTTATTAATTAGTTCTGCGACTGTTTAAACCAGTTTATTCTTTGTGTTCAAACGAGTTTTATGTAATACAAAATCTGAGAAATAAATCCCGTCAATCTGATTATTTCACTTATGTCAATGAGCTTAATTCACTGCGACAAGATTACTGCAATAATTCAGTAAAAATTACTAATGATTCCACATATTTTCCCTTCCTGTTGTTTATTGAAAATTGCGTTTGAAATGTCATGTTGACATTTTTTTTTGGAACGCTGCAGGTGGTCCGTTAAGAGATCACTACCACACTGTGTACACTTAGTGAGCTAATGTTGCGTGAATAAGAGCAAGGAAGAACAGAGGGTAACAAGAACCTTGAAAATACCACTACAAAAACATCAATCCTGATCCACCACAGGACGCGACATCAACCCAGTATTACAGCGAAACGCATTCATACACACACGCATGTATGTTTGTCTGTTTGTGCGTGTGTGTGTGTGTGTGTGTGTGTGTGTGTGTGTGTGTGTGTGTGTGTGTGTGTGAGTGTGAGTGTGAGTGTGTGAGTGTGTAAGTGTGTGAGTGTGAGTGTGTGTGAGTTAGTGTGTGTTCCCTTTGTTGACGAACTGTTAATAAATATATAAAAAAAAAGTCACATCAGTCACACAGTTGAATAGTGAATGGCTGTGACCTTCCCCTACCTTGACACACGCCACTCTGCCGCCACAACCTCTGTCCGCCCACGAGTGACATCCTCCCGCAATCAGTATTACTCTTCCCCCACAATTACCTCGCACCCCCGCCGCGCCGTCACCCTCACCCTTTCATGTGGATCGCCGACGGTCGTTTGTTGGAAAGAGGGGGAATGGAAAAATATATATATATACATACATATATAAAGCATTATTGTTATAGCAGTTTTTGGCCATAACGTTCACCATGCAGTCCAGTGAGCAGGACTTTCGTGCATGTAATGAGCCTCAGCGATCCAGATGCAGCCTTGTCATTACTGTAGTGTTCTCTATCTCTCTCTTTTTTTTTATCTCTTCGTGTGTGTATATGTGTTTGTATACACACACACACACACACACACACACACACACACACACACACACACACACACACACACACACACACACACACACACACACACAAACACTCACACACACACACACACACACACACACACACACACACACACACACACACACACACACACACACGCACACACACACACGCACACACACACACACACACACAAACACAAACACTCACACACTCTCACACACACTCACACACACATACACACAGAAAAATATTCTACATACGACTTGAATAGGTGACATTTCTCGTTCAGGTATTATCTGGCTGGCAATAATGTGCTGAGCAGCGTATCATCATCATCATCATCATTATCATCATTAGCATCATCATCATCATCATCATTACCACCATCATTATCATCATCATCATCATCGTCGTCGCTACATGAACACTCGTCTGAGCTGCCCCACAGATAGGTAAAGGCTTATATACTTTTACTTCATCGGGTTTCCATTCATCACCAACCATTAATCATCAATCTGTCACCCGCTCAACACGTCCGTTGTCCAAGTAGAATGTAAGTAAGGTTTGCGTTTTGTTTGCCAGTTTGTGCTGAATGGAAGCATAGTAAGTATTTACTATGTAAGCTGCGTCAAATTGGATCATCAGGAAGGTCTTGGAACGATCATCTTGTTTGTTACATTTGAAATATGATGAACCTTTAAGGGAGTGCACGTGACCACCAGCAGAGGACGTGGTGCAGCGTCACGATCTGATGCTGGTTACTTTATCTCAATGGTTAGGATTCTTCTCTCCTGATCATCTCGTCGAAAGTTTTTTTTTTCCTGTGATTGGCTTACCAACCAATGCTGCGTATCTGTTAGGAAGCAGATTCAGAGTTCAGTACTGAAGCGGATTAGAATAGTTTTTCAAGTCTGAATACACTTACTTTTCCATTACAGCGAAGCATTCATCTGCTTCCAGGAAAAAGAATTGTCTTGGGATGAATAACAAGCATGAGGTTTTGATCACTTGCACAATCTCTCAGTATTAATGAATGGAAAAAAGTTTTTTTTAATTAGAAGGACCACCGACTCGTATTTCATTCTCTTCTTGTTTGTGTAATTGCTTCATAACAAACGTATATGATTGTTTTTTTTCAGGATATTTTGGCTAGACTAGGAAAACACATTTACTTTATCTTTGCAGCATCCATCACTAATACTAATGTTATAAATCATGAAGATCATTCCACTCACCGTTGGATTAATAACACTAATGATTCTTCTTCATGTATCAGACCTCCTTCAGACCTTCTTCAGCAGAGCCTTTGAATCTTTTCACAGGAACAGTTAGAGTAATCTTGAATCCCGACCATTACTTTATTAACAGAAAGTTTGTGGCTCCCAAGGGTTCATAAAGTCTCTCGAGGTTATAACGATTCCTTTTAAAAATCCTCCAAGACTTCTCTCATGAAATTAATTTCATTTTTCGAACTCAATTCCGTGATATCGTTCAGTCATTCTCGTTCACACAAACCTCAGCTGTGAGCTTCCCATTCCCAGCATGAGGAGGGAGGCGCCCCGTGCTTCTGAGGCTCCCAGTGTACCTCCACCACTCACCTGCCCATCGCATGAAGGGTGACGATGGCCCTTTAGTGAAGTACAACCACCATTTCAAAGTTACATTATCTCGTGCATCATTATTCAAGGACCTCCATCCTGTATGAATATTCACCTCCATCACTTTGTTCTGGTCGTGAAATTATTCATTTAATGGTTGTGATGATTTTTTTTCTCTCTCTCTCTCTCTCTCTCTCTCTCTCTCTCTCTCTCTCTCTCTCTCTCTCTCTCTCTCTCTCTCTCTCTCTCTCTCTCTCTCCCTCTCCCTCTCCCTCTCTCCCTCTCCCTCTCTCCCTCTCCCTCTCTCCCTCTCTCTCTCTCTCTCTCTCTCTCTCTCTCTCTCTCTCTCTCTCTCTCTCTCTTCTGAGAAACAGGAATATATATATATATATATATATATATATATATATATATATATATATATATATATATATATATTCCTGTTTCTCAGTACTACTGCATCATTCTCTTCAGTTATTAGCATCAAGTTATTAGCATCAGTTCAAAGTAATATTCTCACTGTGAAGGAGGGAATCAGTGTCATCAGCTTACAGCCACTTTGCTTAATCCTTCAGCCTCCAGTTGTTGTTTATTTCTAAACCGAAGTAAAGTTTTCTTCCTTCATCTTGTTTTGAACTAAACTAGAAAATTGGTCTTTCCACTGTTTAGGTTCCACCCACTGACTCACGAGGAGTGTCTTGACAACACAAGAATTATACTGACCTTGTATAAAGAATTTACTATCTATTCTTAAACATAACGGGCTGCTTTGTTTTCATGTCAACTTCTGAACTTTTATTATGTCTATCAGCGAGCTGAACTTGATTCTATTTAAATCAAGACTGGCTATCTAGGTCCATAAATAAAACAATGTAAAAATCATTACAATCACTCCTTGTACGGAATAGTCAGTACTTCCTTCTGTGTGTTGATCTCTTCTGTGGTTTAGAGCCAGCATGAACTTGCCTTATGCTGTGTCTGTTTTGTATCTTGACTTTACTCACAGCTTTTCATTTTGTGGTTGTTTTTTAAATCACTGAAATATTCTGACTAGCCTTACTGTCACTTTTTCCACAATGTTCATATATATTTAAGTGGTTTTAGATTGTTCCCTTTGTTTGGTCCCTTGCCATGCCGTAACGTGCCACCACGCCACACCACGCCTACCTTGCGTCCCTGTGTGACCGCATCAAAGAACTTATGGTACGCTGATGGGAGGCATTACATTATCCCAACCTTGATGACCCGCCACCCGCGTCCACCTCGCACATAAGGAACACTGCCACCCCCTCCAGTGCTGCTGCAGTGTTGATTTTAAAGGTGAAGGCGTGTGAAATAGTACTTATTAATGGCTAGACACACACACACACACACACACACACACACACACACACACACACACACACACACACACACACACACACACACACACACACACACACACACCTTTTTTTCACCTTTAATCAACAAAATCGACTTCTCACTCTGCCGACGTAATACAACTTTCACAACTTCACCCGTATCTAGTTTTTCTGTAATAGTTTTGACTCGTTTCCAGGCGAGCAGCACTGTGCACCTTCTTAAGTGTTCGTCACCAACAGCCTTGACACCACACACCCTAAAGTCCCATAGCCTTAAAAACTATGGCCTGGTGGTGTTGTAAGTCCCCTCCGGTGGTTGACGCTCCTGTCACCACCACCACCACCACCCTTCATCCCTTTCTGCATTGAAATAAATAAATTGTATCCATTTGTATCGTGAAATTGAAAAACTGAAAGTAACGTTCCTAAATTTATGTCTCACTTGCAGCCCTTTCCTGTGAGACATTTCCCATTTTGTGCTGTTCCTTTTTCTCACCTTTGTGCGTTGACGACTCTTTGACCTTGCACGATTTTACTGTTCAGAGGTGTGAAGGCGTTATCTCGCTCTCTTTCTCTCTCTTTTTCTCTCTCTTTTTTTTTCTCTCTTTTCACACACATACACCCCCACACACGAACGCAAAATCATTTCAGGATTATTTTTGTTCCCTCCTTCCCTCCTCGCCATCTGTCCTTCTTCTACATGCATCTCCCCAAAAAAAGTCTGTCCGATCATCAGGTTTCTCTCTCTCACCTTCCCCATCCCTTCTCCTCTACCAATTTATTCCATTTCAGCCCCAATACAAATCTAATCCACCTTTTCAGCATCACGTACGCCTCTCTCTATCCCTGTCATCCCTTACAACTGCTGGTTCGTCCCATCCCAGCCTTTGATTATTAGCCCGTCTCTTCCTGTCGCCATAGTTTCATTTTTCAGATTTCTTTTATTTCCTTCAAGAATTTTTGGTGATATTCATTGGTAAACTTTTATCTTGGATGGCTTCACTTTGGAATCAGCCGCTTACTCGAGGGGTTTCTGAAATGTTAGGAGTCCTATGGAGATAAATGCAGATTCTGGATGAATTGGAGCAGTGAATATATAGCCTAAGGTATTTTATTCCATCGTGAAGTTGAAATATATCACCAGGTTATGTTTCGCAGTGTAGTGTAGGTGTAACAGCGGCAACTCAAAGCCTGGCTAATAAAGACAAGGAAGAGAAATGGTAGAGATAAGAGACGAAATCAGAAAATTATTTGGTCCCAACGTGTATTTGGCGAAAACTGTGCAAAGGCAGATGAAGAGAATTGTGGGAGGACGCTTTGTAGTGAACGAGCAGCGGCCGCAGAGTCAGTAATCACACACACACACACACACACACACACACACACACACACACACACACACACACACACACACACACACACACACACACACACACACACACACACACACACACACACACACCGATTGTTCCCTGACGCACATCATTCTCTCTTCTTCCTTCTTTTTTCTTACATATTTATTTAGTATTGTAAATGATGTACCACGTCCCATTTCCGTGCCCAATGCCCACCAACACATCACTCATGTACAATACCTTCCCATTACATCCCTTTAATTCTTCCTTATTTGGTTCTCTCTCCGTACATTCACCTATGGTGGGCAGCCTTTCATTTGATCTCATATTTTTACCATAATTAGTAGTTTCCAGCTGGTTGCGTTCACAGTGACATACATGTTCATAGTTTCCGATGCCTCTTCACATATGAAGTGTTGCATTGACAGTTATTATGTGATTATGATCGTGGGGGAGGGGGTTCAGTACGTGTAAAATCCTTTTGTCTTCTCGTCAACAGAGTTACCGAGGCCTAGTTAACCCTAACATGAAAGCCCGTCAAATGTTTTATAATACAGTTTGGCGACTTTTTTAACATTCATATTTTAACTGGTATTTCATAGCTTAAGTTGATTACCTTCTCAATTATTTAAAGGCTTGTGTTATGAAATAAGCAGATCCTATTGATAAAAAATAGTAAGCCGCCAAATAATCCAAATAATCAAAGCTAATTGAACCTTTCATGATATTAGCTTACTATGTTTATTTTCTCTTTTCATTATTTTGATTAATAATTATGATTCAAACCCAAATGATATGGAATATAATGGCAAAAGACTAAAAAGTAATTCTGAAAAAAAAGAAAAAAATATATATATATTTATTTATCTATATATGTGTGTATATGTATATACATGTGTGTGTGTGTGTGTGTGTGTGTGTGTGTGTGTGTGTGTGTGTGTGTGTGTGTGTACGTACATAATTGAATGTATGATAGAATGTAGGAAGTGGTACATATTATTGCAGAAAATGGAAGTTGATAATAAGTGAAGGAACTCTTCTAACAAGGCATCTTAGTACGAGCAAACATATCAACTTCCTTATAAGTTTTATAGCAAGTCGTATCAAGGCGTCACCAGCTTCACTAATACTTGACCTTTCGTGATCCCTTCCTGTGTCGTGGCGGCGTGTGCTCCCCGGAGCGTGACAGAAAAAGCTCATTGAAACTAGTCTTTCAAAAGTTATTTTTTTTGCTGCACACTGAGCCCTTCCTCTTACTTATGTATTGCCAAGGAATGAATGAAGGTTAAAACATCAAAGCCAAATGGAAATTACTTGAAACTGTAAAATAAAAACGTGAATAGATGAATTGATAAGTAAATATAGTGAATACAAAGGCAGGAGTGAGGCGTGAGGGCTGCTTTTAGTAATGATTGGGATGACCCACATTGCTCCCTGTCCTCCATCGCAAACACCAGTATAAGTGTGGCTAATGAGACGGACTCATCGTGCTCACGGGTTCATGAGTACGGAACGAGGCTGCTTGGTTTTCATATTTTTTCCTTTCATAAAATTGAATACCTTGTCAATGGCTTCCCTTATTTTATCTGGAATTCATAATAATCAAAGTTATTGCATGCCTTAGATTATTAGCATTGGGTAGGTGGGTTGGTGGGTGTTCAAGGGAATGTGTACGAGTGAGCTGCCAAGTGTACCCTGAGGAGATGGTCGTAGGAAAGGATGAAATGAAGGCAGGAATGAAGACACGACACATAAGGCATGATTGGATTATCCTCCGCAATATTAGGTATCCACAATCATCCACTATCACCGCCACCACCACCACTATCACCATCACCACCACCACCACCACCGCCGCCGCCACCGCCACCGCCACCACCACCACCACCACCACCACCACCACCACCACTATAATCATTCTATACGTCTTTTAATACTAACATTCATTTTTTTTCCTAAAGTTCTTAATTCCTCCTCCTCTTTCCTCTTCCTCCTCCAAGCTGTGGAATATATAATAGCTACGTAGTTTAAAAACATTTAACATAATTATTACCAGTCAATAAGTTTTCTGTTACTTGTACTTGTTGTTTCTGTCTTCCAGTGCTCTTATGTTCCTCCTCGTCATCATCTTCACCATCCTCCTCCTCCTCCTCCTCCTCCTCCTCCTCCTCCTCCTCCTCCTCCTCCTCCTCCTCCTCCTCCTGCCCAGTCAGTATTTGACCTCAGTGGAGTATAGACGTGATCTCGTGACCTGTCTGTCGTGAAGAGAGGATCGACCCTGTGCAGAATTACGCTAAGTTCATATCACTCCTAGAATATCTCTTGCTATCCTTATTATCTGTGCACTTTATACTTTTTATACGACTCATACATACACATACAGCAGTGATACATATAATTCCTGTGTATAATTTTCCATGTAGCCCTTAACCTCTTCACTCGTCAGTATTGTTATTATTTAGTAGTATTGTTATTATTTACTATTAGTGCTTACTTAATTGTTCTTGTGGTGGTATTTACTCAGTAACATCCGATTTTTTCCCTACTTCCGCCTCCTCCTACCCAACCCCCCGCCTCCCCCCCTACTTCCTCCTCCTTCTACCCAACCCCCCACCTCCCCCCCTACTTCCTCCTCCTCCTTTTCCTCACGATGCCTTCCACAATGATTCTGTGCGAGGCTTGTAAAATTAAATACACCACTAAGTTTTTCAGAGATTCTTCGACTTGCATGTTGTGCAACTTGCAGCAGAAACAGGAGGAATCCGAAAGGCGCCATGACGAGACACGCAAGATGCACGATGACCTTGCACAAAAATTTTCAATCCTCCAGGACTTCGTCGCCTCCAACGTAGGATGCGCTCGCGAAGAAGTCATGACTTACGCCACCGCTGCTGCAACACCGCGCCCCACCACTAACACACACTCTCTCACCAGGCCTAACTCGGAGACAGCACCCTTCACCCCAGTCAGAAATGGTGCCAATCCTACTAATAAATATTTTTTGCCTATCTCTACTTACAATAGTTTCGCCGTTCTAGCAGAAGAAGAAGAGGAGGCTCACGAGACGAGACTCATCGGCGACTCAATCGTGAGAGGTCAGCTGGAAGAGTTCTGCGGCAGGGCACGAGCTACACGGAAGCGTCTGTGTATGCCAGGTGGACGACTGGACGACATCACGGCAGCCTGCGAGGAGGCAACCGTGAACACAAATGACAATACTCTTTTCCTTTTACACGCAGGCACAAACGACGTTCAGCACACCCGTTCCGAGGAGCTGATGGAAAAGTACAAGAAAATGATCCAGGCGTTCAAGACAAAAACTAATAACATTATCATTTCAGGCATTCTCCCCAGGATCCGTGCGTCAGCCGCCTTCTATGACAAAGCCTTCAGCACGAATAATCGTCTAAAAAGTCTCTGTTCTCAGGAAGGTGTCGACTTCATCAACATGTGGGACGACTTCTACGATAAGGATGGCCTGTTCCGGGGAGACGGACTACACTTGAACGGTATCGGTTCCGCACGCTTTGGCCGACTCCTCAATAATAAAGTTTCTCTTTTCAGGCAAAAAAACGAAACACAGCCTCCTGCAGACGTGTCGTCGTAAGTGATTCTCGCTGTCGTAAGCGGAACGTCATAAGTTGTTGCATGATCAATGCGCGCAGTATACGTAATAAATTCCTTGATCTCGAAGCCCTTGCAGCGTCGGACGAATATCACATTTTAGGCATTACTGAAACATGGCTCGATACGGAAAACAGAGACTTTTTAGCTGAATATAACTTACCCGGTTACTCGATGTTTAGCTGCGAAAGAAAAAATAAGTTAGGTGGAGGAGTTCTTCTCTACGTAAAAGCCAGTCTTCGACCAATTTTAACCGACAAGAGAAAAATAAACAACGTGGACACAGTATTTTTAAATTTAACTATTCGTTCAAGAAAAATTGTTATCGGACTTGTTTATAGACCTCCAGCCCAAAGCGCTAACACCGATAAAGATTTATACGACCAGATAACTGAGATAAGCGATTCAAGCGAAAGTGTCATATTCGGAGATTTTAACTTACCCGTAAATTCATGGGGAAATCCAATATCGTCCCACTCTGGTCAAAATTTATACGATAATTTACTAGAAAGCGCTCTAAGTCAACATGTTAACGAACCAACGAGAGGTGATAATATATTAGACCTTGTATTCTCAACAAACGAAACGCTAATAAGTAACGTCATTGTTGGCCCAGAATTCAGCACGAGCGATCATAAAATTGTTAAGTTTGACATAAATCTCAAGATTTACGATGAAAACATTAGTGAAGAATTAGTTTACGTGTACAGTAAAGGTAATTACGAAAGACTTAAAAATATTCTCTCAGAAACAGACTGGAGCCAATTATCATGTGAAACCGACGTAAACGATTCATGGAATAAATTCACTCACATCTTAAACAATGCGGTAAAATCGTGTATTCCAGTCTGTAAAAGACGTTCAGGTAATAATATTAAACCAAAATGGTGGAATAATCGAATAAAAACAGGCCTGTCTAACAAAAAACGTGCATACCGTAAATACCAACGAACTCAACTCGAAAGTGATAAGATATTATTTCAAAGACTTCGCCGCGAAACTAATAAACTTATTAGACAAAGTAAAAAAAATTGTGAAGCGCTTATCGTCAGTAAAATTAAATCGAACCCGAAAGAATTCTACAGTTACGTTCGCCGTAAAAAAGTCCAAACTAGTAACATCGGTCCACTTCGCCTAGACAATGGGGAACACGTTAACAACGAGGTCGATATGGCCGAAACATTAAATGAATATTTTGCCTCAGTTTTTACAAGTGAAGACACAAATGGTTTCATAGAGATGTCGCAAGTCACAGACAATAGCATCCTTTTAAATAATTGCGAGATTACAGAGGATATCGTAATAAAAGTACTTGATAATATTAAAGTAAACAAAACTCCTGGGCCTGACCGCATAGCGCCACGTGTATTAAAAGAAACCAAAAATCAAATATGTAAACCCCTCTCGATAATTTTTAATAAATCACTAAACTCCGGTAAAGTACCTCGAGACTGGAAACTTGCAAATGTTACCCCCATTCAAAAGAAGGGAAACAAGTCTCTTCCATGTAATTATAGACCGATCAGCCTCACCTCAGTAGTCAGTAAATTAATGGAAACCATATTGCGTAACAAACTAGTAAGCTTCTTGGAAGAGAACAGTCTCATTAAAAACTCCCAACATGGCTTCCGTAATAAACGTTCATGCCTCACTAACCTACTAGACTTCTACAACGACGTATTTAACATATTCGACGAATCCAAAGCGGTAGACGTCATTTATCTGGACTTTCAAAAAGCGTTTGACAAAGTTCCCCATAAGCACCTTCTAAGTAAATTAATTTCGCACGGCATTACTGGTAAAATTCACTCGTGGCTCGAAGACTGGCTCTACGAGAGAAAACAACGCGTCGTTATTAACGGTAAAGCATCAAACTGGCGAAACGTTCTAAGTGGAGTGCCGCAAGGTTCAGTGCTCGGCCCCGTTCTTTTTGTAATCTACGTAAATGACATCGATGAAGGCCTCACCTGTAAGATATCCAAATTTGCTGACGACACGAAAATAACTGGAAGAGTTACTACTACTGCCGAAAAAGCGCTACTACAGTCCGACCTCGATCGCTTAGTAAATTGGTCAAAGAAGTGGCAGATGACGTATAACTTAAATAAGTGTAAAGTTTTGCATATTGGGAGTAACAATAATCGCACTAACTATTCAATGAACGGTACCGAACTTCTTAAAGTTAATGAAGAAAAAGACCTGGGTGTAACTATTAGTAGCGACCTCAAACCAGGCAAACACTGCTCAGAAGCCGTTAAAACCGCTAACAAATTAATTGGTTTCATTGGCAGAACCTTCGAGTTTAAATCTGATAAAGTCGTCCTGACACTGTTCAATTCCCTCGTACGTCCGCATCTCGAATATTGCGTTCAGTTTTGGTCACCTTACTATAGAAAAGACATTGTAAAGCTGGAGAGAGTCCAAAGACGAGCCACAAAAATGATTCCGCGACTGCGCAATAAGCCATACGAGGAACGACTGAAGGAGCTCAATCTGTTCAGTCTAGAGAAACGTAGATTACGGGGAGACCTAATAGAAGTTTTCAAAATGATTCGTGGTTTCGATAACGTCAATATAAGCGATTACGTAATTGTTGATCGGGAAAGAAACACAAGAAACAATGGATTCAAAATAATCGGTAAAGCCTTCAGATCGGAAGAATCTAAACACTTTTTCTTCAATAGAATAGTTAATGTATGGAACTCTCTCCCAGCACAGGTAGTCAACAGTAATACGATTGAAACTTTTAAAGCTAAACTCGATAAGTACTTGACGACAAAACCTAACCTAACTTATTACCCGCTTCGTTAATGGATTTTAAATAGTGATAGATAGCCTTTTTCTTTCTTTTTCACACTATACTATCAAATTTCCTGCGCAGTTTTTATTACTACTGCGCAGGTGTTTCTTTAACCACTTTTTTTCCTGCCGGCGTTTGCCGGAGGGAGAGGTGGGTGGGGAGGAGCCTTCCACTTTGCTATCCTTTACCTCAGACTTGTAGAGAATATAGAAGTAGAGTAGCTACACAGGCAACCTTGTAAGGCCCACCAGGGCTGTTGTTGCCTGTTATTCCTTTGTATTCCTTTGTATTCCTCCTCCACCTCCTCCTCCACCTCCGCCTTTACATTCCAGTCTCTCACTATAGACCAGATAGTATAGCTTCGTAAGGGCCAACATGTCTGCTGCTCTTTTTTCGTCCTTTAACTTGCATTGAATTCCTCCTCCTCCTTCTTCTCCTCCTCCTCCTCCTCCTCCTCCTCCTCCTCCTCCTCCTCCTCCTCCTCCTCCTCCTGCTTCTCTTCTTCCTCCTTTTCCGGTATAAAAATGCAACTTAAGATTTTTTGTCCACACACGAATGACATGTAAATGCTCCCCAAATAGAATTAAGGAGAAGAAAAAAAGACACTAGTTTTTTTTTTATGAATAACTGATTCTCCTTTTTAGTAATGTGTTAAATGTTGGAGAAAAAAGGGAATTGTACAGAAAAGCGTGAAGTTCCATTTACAAATCATCATTATGAATAACAAAATAAGGGTAATACCATTTTTGGATGAGATATGTGAGCATAATAGAGATATTATCGTGTGTTACTTAAGCTTTATGGGGAGGAGACGTGGAACTGGAGTGAGATGATGTATTAGTGCAGAGTTGAGATGAAAGGAAGGGATGTGAGCAATAACAGAACGTAATGATGCAGTGCTGAGGCAGAGGACGAGAGGCGAGAGTCTGTCAGGTAATAATACTTGGTAATAATAAACAATTGATCTTGTTTAATAGTACGATAATAAATCACAGTTACAATACGTGCGATTAGTTTCATCCTAATATCTGCACTTA
>JAPQNM010000002.1:23077102-23097102 GCA_029783475.1 Metacarcinus magister | reverse complement strand
GACGCACATCTAGTCGATCCTCAACAAAACGTCCTTGAACTGCAGATATAATGTTTTCCTATAACCCTAGCAAGGCACTATGACATTTGTTTCCCCCTGTGCATAACTATCCTTCCTGCAGGCATTGCTTCCCTGCCCTTCCTCCTACACACACTGCTGTCCCTTCCCTTCCTCTCCTCGGGCAATAAGTTCAATTGCCTTCCCTGCCTAGTTAGTTTCCTTCTGTACCACTTCCCTCTCTGCCGGCTGATAAACTCTATTTGCTTACTGCTATATTGTCCAATTTCTATATGTATTAGACGTTATCTGTTCGTTGCCTATAGACCACTCTGCTCAGTCTTCCTGTTGTAGCACTCCTAACCATGTTGCTTTGCTCCTCTCGTCCTCGTCCTTCCCGTGTATCGTTTATCCAATCTGTCTGCCTTGCTTTCCCACAGCTCGGTTTTCCACGATGTTTTTTCACTACAGACTGCGTTCAGGACATACATTAGCCTTTGTTCATGTTATGTGCACCGTCCAGGCGTGACCTTATTCACGTTCACTTAATCGAATATTCTCCATATTAATCTCGCTTTCCTCTTTTTAACAGCTCCTTCCACTTCCATAAATGCTTTCTTTATTATGTTTTTTCTTTATGATATGCAGCATTACACAGGTTACGGTATTAGTGAATGCATAGTGTATTATATGACGTTCTATCAAAATGGTGATAACGACTCTATCACTAAGTATGTTGATTGGGTTAAGTCAAGATTGATGGTGATTAGCACATTCACAGTCACCATTCTTGACTTCTGTTTTCTTTTTTTTTTACCAATGTATAGTTACCCGCGAAAAAAAGCAGCTTATATAACGAAAATAACACCCAAGAACGTGTAAAGTACATATTTCAACAAGTCCATCATTTACTCCATAGAAACAGTAGCCTTGATATCAAACATTACCTTGTTGAAAACTTAACTTTTCTGAAAACTTATGTTGATGCCTCGATACCTTGTTTCTTGGTAGTTCGTATTAAGATGTGAAGCCAACGAGACAAAGGGACACAGGAATAAAAACCCACCAAGGCTCACGTTCACTCTACCTTCATAAAACTATATTCACGAAAAACACTGCAGAGTATTTTCAGAGGTCCCTCGTTCCTTGATATGTTAGGAGAAAAGGTTATAAAGGCCTCGTAACTGTAAGGGAACAGGGAGATGAAAGGCTGCTTGGCTTAATGAAGTCGTGGTGTCGAGCTACAGGGAAGAAAAATTGGAAGCAGGATGAGATCATGAAGCTTTCTTGTGCTTTTTGTTTTGTTTTACCATCCAATTCCCCATCAGCTATTTTGTATTGCTTTTATAGAGGTTATTAGAGCCACGTATTTACTGACACTGGCTGCCCGCGTATTGCTTATTAAAATATGTGAGTTGAAAAAACGAGACCCTTCTTGCACGTAGTACGAGTCAGTAGCAAGACAATTGACTTCAAGTAACGGTGACTGAACTTTCCGAATGAGGTGTAGACAAAGGGATTAAAAGGACACTAAAAGCTTATGTTGAACCGACTGTACACAATCTTCTGATCGTTTCCCATTGTTTATCAGAACTTCAAAGAACAGCTATCAAAAGGAGTGATTTTCCTTTATTTATCAATTACTTACCTTTGGAAGCTAATTAACCTTCAACTCATCCCTGGACATGAATGTCAATTATAGATTTCCACATTCACTTCCAGTTTTGATCTATCTTCTTTTGTTTCTGACCAACACTGTGCAACAACATCGTCCAACAACACAGTTAAAGGCTTTCAAGCAGATTATTTCTTGCAATAATAAAAGATAAGTGAATCAGGTGTGGAAAGAATACTTACAATTATCAATAATATGATGAAGCGGCTTTACCGTGCCCTTGTTCCGCCAGGCTCAGTCTTCTGATTCATTTATTTCATATTTCCTAGAATTCATTTGACACATTATGCAGCCTTTGTATATCCTCTGACGACATCAAACACTGTACAAAACTTGTTAAGAACACGATCCAACAGTTCGAGGAAGGGCTGAGCTCTACACACTCAAACTTGTAACTCACTAATTAAAAAAAAGTTTAAAGTTTATCATAATCAATTCGATATTTTATTTTACTTGCGTACAGAGTTCCATTAAAATCAGTGATATGAAAAAGAATAACATACATTATTTTTCACTTACAAAGGAGTACAAAGGAAGAATAGACAGCAACAGTCCTACTAGACCTAACGAGGCTGTCCGTGTGGCTACTTTACTAATATAATATCTACTTGATAGAAACAAAAGGACAGCAAAGTGGAAGACTCCTCCCCACCCATCCCTTCCTTTAGCCGAAGCTGGCCGGAAGAGGGAGTGATATCATGTAGTAAGGACAAACTATCATGGAATTTATATAGGAAAGTAAGAAAACAGGAATCAGAGGAGCCACGGTTCCTCTTGTGGAGTCTCTTAGAAGATAATGATTTATCATATTTCTTCGGCAGAAAGTCAATTGTTGTATGAACTTGAGCATCAACCTTCACCTCTCCTAGTGAACGAACTGCCCTCTTTCCTAAACCTATATAGATCCTTGATATTGTTGAAGTTAAATCATTGTTATCACCTCTTTCTCAGCATCTATGAAGGTATCCAGCTGGCAGCGACTGCCTCTCGTTGGTACCCGTTCTTAGCCTTCTTATTCAAGTAAGAATATTGTCTTTTGACCTTCACCGACAGTGCTTGGTCGCACTCTTCTACAGGTCACAGCCCCTTCCAGGTCACAGCCACTTCTAGGTAATCTAATTTACGTCGCTGTTGACGCTTCCCTGGATCACATCTCTTTTCGTTATAGACGTCCAGCCTTTCAGTTTTTGTGATAAGACTGGTTGACTACCTATTCATTCCTCAAGCAGTCATTGCAGCAGCTTGATTTCTGTTTGTGAAGCCGTGGGACACATGTCATTATGCTTCTTTTCTCAGAACATGCGTCCCACCAGGGCTGCCGCACCTGCACACCACACTTCACTCACGGACTAAAGCCACATGCTTAGTATTTTTCCTTTTGCTTACGAGTGATTACCTTTATGTTCCAAGCAATTCACACACAATATCTACCGCATGTGAGAAACTACGGTATTATTTTCTGACTAACGCAGCTTGGTCGGCATTTCAGAATAATAATAATAATAATTCCTAATTTCTAGCCTCAATGATTACATAATTCATAATCTTCTGAATACGTGGTTAATCGGTTTTATTACGTTAGGTTTGCTGTCATGTAACTATTAAGAGGATTTAACCAACAGGTGTGGTAAATAAAGCTGCTACTCCCCGCCCTGCTCCTGTCTGCCCCCTTGGCTTGTGTGTATTTCAAAACGAATGCATTAATATCTGATTATATGGAAATAAATCTATCTCCGTCATTGTGAGTGGAAGCGCTAGGAATGATCCAAATAATACAATCATGTTCACTCATAACCTGAGACATAGACAAGTCTTAAAGAAAGCTTGTTTGCACAGTCTCCGAGCAGAAAGAATATTACTTAGAAAACTGAGTCATTTCCGTTGTATTATATTTAGAGAGACTCGTGAGCGGATGTTTAGCGTGACTCCGATTACATCACCAGGACTCGGCCATTTAGACACAATTATATCCTTATTATGATATGGCTTTTGTTTCTATCTGGGTGACGTTGTGTTAAATACGAGACTTTGATTTTAGTTAACAAGTTGTATTTTTGGCATTCAGTATGTTTAGGAAATCAGATCAGCTTGACAGATCACATAAAATTTTGACTTGACGAAACTTGTATGAAAAGATATTAGTTTATCATCAGTTCTGTAATGAGTGTTACCATTGAGGTGTGGTATATTAGGGGGTTTAGGGAACACCTCGCTTCAGGTTAAAGAGGATGTGGCGGGGTCGCTGCTGAACCATCGTCACGAGTGTTACGAGCGACTGTTATCGATTAGTCTGTTATTCCGGCTGGGAGCAACGGTGTGTCGGTTAAGGTCGTATCGTTACACTTCACGACTCTGCCTCCAATCAGGCTTTTGTCGTGTTTCTTTTTTTCTATTCCCACTCTATTGCATCACAAGTAACGCCAAACGCCACCGTCTAACCACAACCATGACTCCCGTGACAGTGCTATTCGATGAATGTCACTTCTGTGTTACCTTCAAGATGACAAACGTAAATCAACATAGACTCCTAGGCCCTTGCATGGCGTACACGTGTGGAGTCTGGCTCGTGTTTGTCCTTCACTTGATTTATTGAGACCATTACTACCGGCGTCGTGCACGTGTCAAGGTCAACTCTTTCTTACAAACACCGCCAGGTAATTGAACTGCAAAGCAGGCTTTAGCTTTTCAAAGATGTTTTACGTGAGGACATAATATATATTTTCTTAATATTGTGTTTACCAGTACTTGTTACATACCATAAGGATCGGAAAAATGTGCAGATTTTGAAGCATTGCTTGAAAATTCAATACGAGTAAAACGAAAGGAGTTACAGCTAGTTTTAAGTAGAAAATCTGATGAAAACAAGTTTTTATACACTATTTCAGGATGGCAGAGTCTATTTGATTACTCCTGTAGTGTACATAGCCTTCCTTTGACCTTCTTAAATGCTGCTGCATCAAGATAAGGCTCACTAGAATTAGGTATATAGAGGCAGAAAACAATTCAATTCCCACCGCTCGTTCGGTCATGACTCGCCGATGAAAATCTTCACTACTGACTCTGTCACACCGGTGCCAATGGCTATGGAAGTGATTTATTTTCATTAAAAAAATGTAATGCAGTACTTTTATTGCAGTGTCAAGCTCCATCAAGAGGATATGATGGCTACCGGTAACCCGCGTATACTCCTACACACGACACGTTACCCGGTAAGGAACACGTATAGTCTTAACGTCCACGAATATTCTTGTAATGACTGTTACAGCTCAAAGCAGTTCATAACTAAGCCTTACGACACGTTCAACCATCTTACAGACCCTCGTGGATGTGTAGAATTGATCTCAACGTATGGTGTATTTTTGTCATTTTTTCTACTCCGGGAAATTTTTTGCAAAATTTCCTCTTCGATTTTGTTTTTTTTAAACTATGTTGTACATAGGAATAATGTAAGACTTTCAGCTTAGTTTCAGTTAATTTCACCAGAAACTTTTATTGCTATAAAGGAATTTATTTGGGTTAAAACACATGATAAAATCAGTATGGTGGATCTAATACTTTACCAATGTTGATGGAAAAGATATCAGATATTCCTTATGAAATTACCAACTAATAAACAAAGCACTTTGTTCAATTGGTATCTTAGCTTAGAAGCTAATATTGTTTGTTTAATGATATCATTATTTTAGTAAATAACTATTTTTCATGAGATAGATACCGATCAAATATAACAAAGAGTTATGTTGTGTAATCATAAATATTTTTCTCCTCTTTTTAAACCCTATCCCATTCCATTCCTGCGTCTAGTTTCTTTTTTCATGATTTATAATCTACGTGATCTACGTGAGGACGTAATATATATTTTCTTAATATTGTGTTTACCAGTACTTGTTACATACCATAAGGATCGGAGAAATGTGCAGATTTTGAAGCATTGCTTGAAAATTCAATACGAGTAAAACGAAAGGAGTTACAGCTAGTTTTAAGTAGAAAATCTGATGAAAACAAGTTTTTATACACTATTTCAGGATGGCAGAGTCTATTTGATTACTCCTGTAGTGTACATAGCCTTCCTTTGACCTTCTTAAATGCTGCTGCATCAAGATAAGGCTCACTAGAATTAGGTATATAGAGGCAGAAAACAATTCAATTCCCACCGCTCGTTCGGTCATGACTCGCCGATGAAAATCTTCACTACTGACTCTGTCACACCGGTGCCAATGGCTATGGAAGTGATTTATTTTCATTAAAAAAATGTAATGCAGTACTTTTATTGCAGTGTCAAGCTCCATCAAGAGGATATGATGGCTACCGGTAACCCGCGTATACTCCTACACACGACACGTTACCCGGTAAGGAACACGTATAGTCTTAACGTCCACGAATATTCTTGTAATGACTGTTACAGCTCAAAGCAGTTCATAACTAAGCCTTACGACACGTTCAACCATCTTACAGACCCTCGTGGATGTGTAGAATTGATCTCAACGTATGGTGTATTTTTGTCATTTTTTCTACTCCGGGAAATTTTTTGCAAAATTTCCTCTTCGATTTTGTTTTTTTTAAACTATGTTGTACATAGGAATAATGTAAGACTTTCAGCTTAGTTTCAGTTAATTTCACCAGAAACTTTTATTGCTATAAAGGAATTTATTTGGGTTAAAACACATGATAAAATCAGTATGGTGGATCTAATACTTTACCAATGTTGATGGAAAAGATATCAGATATTCCTTATGAAATTACCAACTAATAAACAAAGCACTTTGTTCAATTGGTATCTTAGCTTAGAAGCTAATATTGTTTGTTTAATGATATCATTATTTTAGTAAATAACTATTTTTCATGAGATAGATACCGATCAAATATAACAAAGAGTTATGTTGTGTAATCATAAATATTTTTCTCCTCTTTTTAAACCCTATCCCATTCCATTCCTGCGTCTAGTTTCTTTTTTCATGATTTATAATCTACGTGATCTACGTGAGGACGTAATATATATTTTCTTAATATTGTGTTTACCAGTACTTGTTACATACCATAAGGATCGGAGAAATGTGCAGATTTTGAAGCATTGCTTGAAAATTCAATACGAGTAAAACGAAAGGAGTTACAGCTAGTTTTAAGTAGAAAATCTGATGAAAACAAGTTTTTATACACTATTTCAGGATGGCAGAGTCTATTTGATTACTCCTGTAGTGTACATAGCCTTCCTTTGACCTTCTTAAATGCTGCTGCATCAAGATAAGGCTCACTAGAATTAGGTATATAGAGGCAGAAAACAATTCAATTCCCACCGCTCGTTCGGTCATGACTCGCCGATGAAAATCTTCACTACTGACTCTGTCACACCGGTGCCAATGGCTATGGAAGTGATTTATTTTCATTAAAAAAATGTAATGCAGTACTTTTATTGCAGTGTCAAGCTCCATCAAGAGGATATGATGGCTACCGGTAACCCGCGTATACTCCTACACACGACACGTTACCCGGTAAGGAACACGTATAGTCTTAACGTCCACGAATATTCTTGTAATGACTGTTACAGCTCAAAGCAGTTCATAACTAAGCCTTACGACACGTTCAACCATCTTACAGACCCTCGTGGATGTGTAGAATTGATCTCAACGTATGGTGTATTTTTGTCATTTTTTCTACTCCGGGAAATTTTTTGCAAAATTTCCTCTTCGATTTTGTTTTTTTTAAACTATGTTGTACATAGGAATAATGTAAGACTTTCAGCTTAGTTTCAGTTAATTTCACCAGAAACTTTTATTGCTATAAAGGAATTTATTTGGGTTAAAACACATGATAAAATCAGTATGGTGGATCTAATACTTTACCAATGTTGATGGAAAAGATATCAGATATTCCTTATGAAATTACCAACTAATAAACAAAGCACTTTGTTCAATTGGTATCTTAGCTTAGAAGCTAATATTGTTTGTTTAATGATATCATTATTTTAGTAAATAACTATTTTTCATGAGATAGATACCGATCAAATATAACAAAGAGTTATGTTGTGTAATCATAAATATTTTTCTCCTCTTTTTAAACCCTATCCCATTCCATTCCTGCGTCTAGTTTCTTTTTTCATGATTTATAATCTACGTGATCTACGTGAGGACGTAATATATATTTTCTTAATATTGTGTTTACCAGTACTTGTTACATACCATAAGGATCGGAGAAATGTGCAGATTTTGAAGCATTGCTTGAAAATTCAATACGAGTAAAACGAAAGGAGTTACAGCTAGTTTTAAGTAGAAAATCTGATGAAAACAAGTTTTTATACACTATTTCAGGATGGCAGAGTCTATTTGATTACTCCTGTAGTGTACATAGCCTTCCTTTGACCTTCTTAAATGCTGCTGCATCAGATAGCTCACTAGAATTAGGTATATAGAGCAGACAATAATCACAATTCACCACCGCTCGTTCGGTCATGACTCGCCGATGAAAATCTTCACTACTGACTCTGTCACACCGGTGCCAATGGCTATGGAAGTGATTTATTTTCATTAAAAAAATGTAATGCAGTACTTTTATTGCAGTGTCAAGCTCCATCAAGAGGATATGATGGCTACCGGTAACCCGCGTATACTCCTACACACGACACGTTACCCGGTAAGGAACACGTATAGTCTTAACGTCCACGAATATTCTTGTAATGACTGTTACAGCTCAAAGCAGTTCATAACTAAGCCTTACGACACGTTCAACCATCTTACAGACCCTCGTGGATGTGTAGAATTGATCTCAACGTATGGTGTATTTTTGTCATTTTTTCTACTCCGGGAAATTTTTTGCAAAATTTCCTCTTCGATTTTGTTTTTTTTAAACTATGTTGTACATAGGAATAATGTAAGACTTTCAGCTTAGTTTCAGTTAATTTCACCAGAAACTTTTATTGCTATAAAGGAATTTATTTGGGTTAAAACACATGATAAAATCAGTATGGTGGATCTAATACTTTACCAATGTTGATGGAAAAGATATCAGATATTCCTTATGAAATTACCAACTAATAAACAAAGCACTTTGTTCAATTGGTATCTTAGCTTAGAAGCTAATATTGTTTGTTTAATGATATCATTATTTTAGTAAATAACTATTTTTCATGAGATAGATACCGATCAAATATAACAAAGAGTTATGTTGTGTAATCATAAATATTTTTCTCCTCTTTTTAAACCCTATCCCATTCCATTCCTGCGTCTAGTTTCTTTTTTCATGATTTATAATCTACGTGATCTACGTGAGGACGTAATATATATTTTCTTAATATTGTGTTTACCAGTACTTGTTACATACCATAAGGATCGGAGAAATGTGCAGATTTTGAAGCATTGCTTGAAAATTCAATACGAGTAAAACGAAAGGAGTTACAGCTAGTTTTAAGTAGAAAATCTGATGAAAACAAGTTTTTATACACTATTTCAGGATGGCAGAGTCTATTTGATTACTCCTGTAGTGTACATAGCCTTCCTTTGACCTTCTTAAATGCTGCTGCATCAAGATAAGGCTCACTAGAATTAGGTATATAGAGGCAGAAAACAATTCAATTCCCACCGCTCGTTCGGTCATGACTCGCCGATGAAAATCTTCACTACTGACTCTGTCACACCGGTGCCAATGGCTATGGAAGTGATTTATTTTCATTAAAAAAATGTAATGCAGTACTTTTATTGCAGTGTCAAGCTCCATCAAGAGGATATGATGGCTACCGGTAACCCGCGTATACTCCTACACACGACACGTTACCCGGTAAGGAACACGTATAGTCTTAACGTCCACGAATATTCTTGTAATGACTGTTACAGCTCAAAGCAGTTCATAACTAAGCCTTACGACACGTTCAACCATCTTACAGACCCTCGTGGATGTGTAGAATTGATCTCAACGTATGGTGTATTTTTGTCATTTTTTCTACTCCGGGAAATTTTTTGCAAAATTTCCTCTTCGATTTTGTTTTTTTTAAACTATGTTGTACATAGGAATAATGTAAGACTTTCAGCTTAGTTTCAGTTAATTTCACCAGAAACTTTTATTGCTATAAAGGAATTTATTTGGGTTAAAACACATGATAAAATCAGTATGGTGGATCTAATACTTTACCAATGTTGATGGAAAAGATATCAGATATTCCTTATGAAATTACCAACTAATAAACAAAGCACTTTGTTCAATTGGTATCTTAGCTTAGAAGCTAATATTGTTTGTTTAATGATATCATTATTTTAGTAAATAACTATTTTTCATGAGATAGATACCGATCAAATATAACAAAGAGTTATGTTGTGTAATCATAAATATTTTTCTCCTCTTTTTAAACCCTATCCCATTCCATTCCTGCGTCTAGTTTCTTTTTTCATGATTTATAATCTACGTGATCTACGTGAGGACGTAATATATATTTTCTTAATATTGTGTTTACCAGTACTTGTTACATACCATAAGGATCGGAGAAATGTGCAGATTTTGAAGCATTGCTTGAAAATTCAATACGAGTAAAACGAAAGGAGTTACAGCTAGTTTTAAGTAGAAAATCTGATGAAAACAAGTTTTTATACACTATTTCAGGATGGCAGAGTCTATTTGATTACTCCTGTAGTGTACATAGCCTTCCTTTGACCTTCTTAAATGCTGCTGCATCAAGATAAGGCTCACTAGAATTAGGTATATAGAGGCAGAAAACAATTCAATTCCCACCGCTCGTTCGGTCATGACTCGCCGATGAAAATCTTCACTACTGACTCTGTCACACCGGTGCCAATGGCTATGGAAGTGATTTATTTTCATTAAAAAAATGTAATGCAGTACTTTTATTGCAGTGTCAAGCTCCATCAAGAGGATATGATGGCTACCGGTAACCCGCGTATACTCCTACACACGACACGTTACCCGGTAAGGAACACGTATAGTCTTAACGTCCACGAATATTCTTGTAATGACTGTTACAGCTCAAAGCAGTTCATAACTAAGCCTTACGACACGTTCAACCATCTTACAGACCCTCGTGGATGTGTAGAATTGATCTCAACGTATGGTGTATTTTTGTCATTTTTTCTACTCCGGGAAATTTTTTGCAAAATTTCCTCTTCGATTTTGTTTTTTTTAAACTATGTTGTACATAGGAATAATGTAAGACTTTCAGCTTAGTTTCAGTTAATTTCACCAGAAACTTTTATTGCTATAAAGGAATTTATTTGGGTTAAAACACATGATAAAATCAGTATGGTGGATCTAATACTTTACCAATGTTGATGGAAAAGATATCAGATATTCCTTATGAAATTACCAACTAATAAACAAAGCACTTTGTTCAATTGGTATCTTAGCTTAGAAGCTAATATTGTTTGTTTAATGATATCATTATTTTAGTAAATAACTATTTTTCATGAGATAGATACCGATCAAATATAACAAAGAGTTATGTTGTGTAATCATAAATATTTTTCTCCTCTTTTTAAACCCTATCCCATTCCATTCCTGCGTCTAGTTTCTTTTTTCATGATTTATAATCTACGTGATCTACGTGAGGACGTAATATATATTTTCTTAATATTGTGTTTACCAGTACTTGTTACATACCATAAGGATCGGAGAAATGTGCAGATTTTGAAGCATTGCTTGAAAATTCAATACGAGTAAAACGAAAGGAGTTACAGCTAGTTTTAAGTAGAAAATCTGATGAAAACAAGTTTTTATACACTATTTCAGGATGGCAGAGTCTATTTGATTACTCCTGTAGTGTACATAGCCTTCCTTTGACCTTCTTAAATGCTGCTGCATCAAGATAAGGCTCACTAGAATTAGGTATATAGAGGCAGAAAACAATTCAATTCCCACCGCTCGTTCGGTCATGACTCGCCGATGAAAATCTTCACTACTGACTCTGTCACACCGGTGCCAATGGCTATGGAAGTGATTTATTTTCATTAAAAAAATGTAATGCAGTACTTTTATTGCAGTGTCAAGCTCCATCAAGAGGATATGATGGCTACCGGTAACCCGCGTATACTCCTACACACGACACGTTACCCGGTAAGGAACACGTATAGTCTTAACGTCCACGAATATTCTTGTAATGACTGTTACAGCTCAAAGCAGTTCATAACTAAGCCTTACGACACGTTCAACCATCTTACAGACCCTCGTGGATGTGTAGAATTGATCTCAACGTATGGTGTATTTTTGTCATTTTTTCTACTCCGGGAAATTTTTTGCAAAATTTCCTCTTCGATTTTGTTTTTTTTAAACTATGTTGTACATAGGAATAATGTAAGACTTTCAGCTTAGTTTCAGTTAATTTCACCAGAAACTTTTATTGCTATAAAGGAATTTATTTGGGTTAAAACACATGATAAAATCAGTATGGTGGATCTAATACTTTACCAATGTTGATGGAAAAGATATCAGATATTCCTTATGAAATTACCAACTAATAAACAAAGCACTTTGTTCAATTGGTATCTTAGCTTAGAAGCTAATATTGTTTGTTTAATGATATCATTATTTTAGTAAATAACTATTTTTCATGAGATAGATACCGATCAAATATAACAAAGAGTTATGTTGTGTAATCATAAATATTTTTCTCCTCTTTTTAAACCCTATCCCATTCCATTCCTGCGTCTAGTTTCTTTTTTCATGATTTATAATCTACGTGATCTACGTGAGGACGTAATATATATTTTCTTAATATTGTGTTTACCAGTACTTGTTACATACCATAAGGATCGGAGAAATGTGCAGATTTTGAAGCATTGCTTGAAAATTCAATACGAGTAAAACGAAAGGAGTTACAGCTAGTTTTAAGTAGAAAATCTGATGAAAACAAGTTTTTATACACTATTTCAGGATGGCAGAGTCTATTTGATTACTCCTGTAGTGTACATAGCCTTCCTTTGACCTTCTTAAATGCTGCTGCATCAAGATAAGGCTCACTAGAATTAGGTATATAGAGGCAGAAAACAATTCAATTCCCACCGCTCGTTCGGTCATGACTCGCCGATGAAAATCTTCACTACTGACTCTGTCACACCGGTGCCAATGGCTATGGAAGTGATTTATTTTCATTAAAAAAATGTAATGCAGTACTTTTATTGCAGTGTCAAGCTCCATCAAGAGGATATGATGGCTACCGGTAACCCGCGTATACTCCTACACACGACACGTTACCCGGTAAGGAACACGTATAGTCTTAACGTCCACGAATATTCTTGTAATGACTGTTACAGCTCAAAGCAGTTCATAACTAAGCCTTACGACACGTTCAACCATCTTACAGACCCTCGTGGATGTGTAGAATTGATCTCAACGTATGGTGTATTTTTGTCATTTTTTCTACTCCGGGAAATTTTTTGCAAAATTTCCTCTTCGATTTTGTTTTTTTTAAACTATGTTGTACATAGGAATAATGTAAGACTTTCAGCTTAGTTTCAGTTAATTTCACCAGAAACTTTTATTGCTATAAAGGAATTTATTTGGGTTAAAACACATGATAAAATCAGTATGGTGGATCTAATACTTTACCAATGTTGATGGAAAAGATATCAGATATTCCTTATGAAATTACCAACTAATAAACAAAGCACTTTGTTCAATTGGTATCTTAGCTTAGAAGCTAATATTGTTTGTTTAATGATATCATTATTTTAGTAAATAACTATTTTTCATGAGATAGATACCGATCAAATATAACAAAGAGTTATGTTGTGTAATCATAAATATTTTTCTCCTCTTTTTAAACCCTATCCCATTCCATTCCTGCGTCTAGTTTCTTTTTTCATGATTTATAATCTACGTGATCTACGTGAGGACGTAATATATATTTTCTTAATATTGTGTTTACCAGTACTTGTTACATACCATAAGGATCGGAGAAATGTGCAGATTTTGAAGCATTGCTTGAAAATTCAATACGAGTAAAACGAAAGGAGTTACAGCTAGTTTTAAGTAGAAAATCTGATGAAAACAAGTTTTTATACACTATTTCAGGATGGCAGAGTCTATTTGATTACTCCTGTAGTGTACATAGCCTTCCTTTGACCTTCTTAAATGCTGCTGCATCAAGATAAGGCTCACTAGAATTAGGTATATAGAGGCAGAAAACAATTCAATTCCCACCGCTCGTTCGGTCATGACTCGCCGATGAAAATCTTCACTACTGACTCTGTCACACCGGTGCCAATGGCTATGGAAGTGATTTATTTTCATTAAAAAAATGTAATGCAGTACTTTTATTGCAGTGTCAAGCTCCATCAAGAGGATATGATGGCTACCGGTAACCCGCGTATACTCCTACACACGACACGTTACCCGGTAAGGAACACGTATAGTCTTAACGTCCACGAATATTCTTGTAATGACTGTTACAGCTCAAAGCAGTTCATAACTAAGCCTTACGACACGTTCAACCATCTTACAGACCCTCGTGGATGTGTAGAATTGATCTCAACGTATGGTGTATTTTTGTCATTTTTTCTACTCCGGGAAATTTTTTGCAAAATTTCCTCTTCGATTTTGTTTTTTTTAAACTATGTTGTACATAGGAATAATGTAAGACTTTCAGCTTAGTTTCAGTTAATTTCACCAGAAACTTTTATTGCTATAAAGGAATTTATTTGGGTTAAAACACATGATAAAATCAGTATGGTGGATCTAATACTTTACCAATGTTGATGGAAAAGATATCAGATATTCCTTATGAAATTACCAACTAATAAACAAAGCACTTTGTTCAATTGGTATCTTAGCTTAGAAGCTAATATTGTTTGTTTAATGATATCATTATTTTAGTAAATAACTATTTTTCATGAGATAGATACCGATCAAATATAACAAAGAGTTATGTTGTGTAATCATAAATATTTTTCTCCTCTTTTTAAACCCTATCCCATTCCATTCCTGCGTCTAGTTTCTTTTTTCATGATTTATAATCTACGTGATCTACGTGAGGACGTAATATATATTTTCTTAATATTGTGTTTACCAGTACTTGTTACATACCATAAGGATCGGAGAAATGTGCAGATTTTGAAGCATTGCTTGAAAATTCAATACGAGTAAAACGAAAGGAGTTACAGCTAGTTTTAAGTAGAAAATCTGATGAAAACAAGTTTTTATACACTATTTCAGGATGGCAGAGTCTATTTGATTACTCCTGTAGTGTACATAGCCTTCCTTTGACCTTCTTAAATGCTGCTGCATCAAGATAAGGCTCACTAGAATTAGGTATATAGAGGCAGAAAACAATTCAATTCCCACCGCTCGTTCGGTCATGACTCGCCGATGAAAATCTTCACTACTGACTCTGTCACACCGGTGCCAATGGCTATGGAAGTGATTTATTTTCATAAAAAAAATGTAATGCAATACTTTTATTGCAGTGTCAAGCTCCATCAAGAGAATATGATAGCTACCGGTAACCCGCGTATACTCCTACACACGAGTCGTGTGTAGGAATATATGTGAGTAGATACTATCTGCTCACATGGCCTTGACATAACATTGAAGGATGGGAAGAGAACATCATGGATTAGATTTCATCAAGACATTGAAACAATGGATAGATAGTACCGTGGTCACTTGAACACAGCAATGATAAAACAGTGTGTATGGTCTCTGGTTAGAAGGAAGGAAACTTTCACGAGGAAAGTGATCCTGAAAACAATTATGTTATTTTCTGTTTCATGTAATTTATGAGTTTCTATTAATCAAATGTTTACTATGAAGGAATTTCAAAATACGATTGTAAATGATTTGAAAATATATATATATATATATATATATATATATATATATATATATATATATATATATATATATATTGTTACGGCAGTACATTTATCTTGGATTTTGTAGAATGTCTTAGGCTCGCAGCTTACGTAAATGTGTTTGGCTTATTTCTGCTGCAGGTGGCTGGGAGGCCTATCATTGGCTCTTACTGTCAGCCAATCACAAAACTAGTATTTCGTTTCAGCTTGGATCTTAAATAATTTTTCATCAAACTCAATTGCCATTTTTTCGTCCCGTCATTCCTTAGATCCAACCTCTGCAATAGTAGTAAATTTTCTAGTTCAATATACTCACCACCTCGGTTTTGGAAGCTGTGAGTTTTGGTATATTGATTAACACAACAATGTTACAATTGAACCAAGTGAGAATTATTGCAATTAAGAGCGGAGGTTCAGTACTGCTGGCTACTGTTTGCCTTCTGGCTGTAATGGTGAGCACCGCTGCTCTTCCCATGCAGCTGTCGGAGAGGACCAGGCTTTCCAGCGAATATTACCTCTCTGATGAACAATACACTGGAAAGGAAGAGCCGAAGAAAATTAAGTTGGGTAGGTGTAGGTTACACGTTTGGCCCAAGAATGAAGTGTGGAGGCTAGAAGAGGGTAATGTGATGGAAATGAGCGTTGAAGCAGTGAAGAACTGCCATGAAGACATCACGTTGACTGTGGAATCGAAGGAAGGAGGCAAGAAAACACAAGTGATCAAAGCAGGCTCCTTGGGAACAGTGTGGAAGTCTGGGCGTGCGCACCGCTCCCGCCAAGGCGAGGTGTTGCAGGTTCATCTGGCCACTATCAAATATAAGACCTCCATCACAAAACGTCTGCAAGTTGAATTTGCACCCACAATCAAGGTGTTGACGGTCCTGCCTTATCAGGGCAAACACATGTTGGCTTATCTTCTGTACTTAGTTGTACAGAGGCAAAGAGAGCTTTTCACGGGCCGAAGCATGTCGCCTTTGCTTGGCTGGGATATAGGCGACTCTACTTCTCTCAAAGTGAAAGTGGAAGGCAACCCTAAACCCAAGATTGTTTGGAGAGTGAAGGATAATAGCATCGAGCCTGGACAGTCGTTGGCGGCGCACTACGCAGCTCTCAACGAAATCATCCTAACGTCTACGGAGTCTGTGTACGAACTGGAGCTTAGGAATGTCACCCTCAAGATGGGGTTGGACGGATTGAAGCTGATTGCTCGAAACAAATTCCAGCAAAAGGTACAACCCATCACCGTAGCTGTGAATATGTTCCCCATCGCGTCGCAGAGAACCTTTGCGAAGGCCATCACCAAGAGCCTAGGCTTGGTGGTCCTCATGGTTTTGGGTGTGGTTGTGAGCTACATTCTACACGGACTATACACTTATGGTGCTAGAATAGCAAAGGAACAAGGCGACGGTGTAATATTCCATCTAGTTACCTTCTTGATACCGTTCCGAACACTGAGCAGAGTGATGCATCTGATGATTGGGTTTTGCATTAGTGTGGGATTAACGAGTTGCTTCACTATACAAGGAGAGTTCCTTGGATTGCATCGCGTCATGGTTTCATCCTTGTTAATCATTATCTTCACTTGTCTGTACGGAAGGTACACAAGGGTAAGGGCAGCTTTCTCTTTGATTCTGATTAGCTTGCCGAGCCACATCGGAATATTCTTGTTGCTCATCTCAACAGTTAAGATGACGTTGCACGCCTCCCAAGGCGGGTTCAAAAACGTCGTGGAGATGTCCGAGAATGCGCACTGTGTTTCAAAAATGCACGCTGAAATACATCGTGATTCAATGATAGCGTACCTAAAGCCTGTGACCAAGAAGGATTCTGATAATGCTGAAGTGTACCTTATTAAAGAAAGGGATATGGCAATGGCTCAGGAATCGATGAAGCTCAACGTTGATATGGCACTCAACGAGGCGATCGGAGAAAAATTAGGGGAGCAACAAGCTGCCGAGAAAAAGAACAAAAAAGTAGACAGACAATATGATGTTACACGTTTTGCAGACCAGAAGAAGGAAAGAAAAGGAGGTCTAGGAGAAAGAACTCAGTTCAAGAAAAAACTCGTCTTCAAAAATATAAACCTATGTCAGAACATTGGGAGTAATGTTCTCATACAGTGTGCAAAGCAAAAAGAAATGGTTTACAGAAAGTGTATGGATAAATTTCCCGGGATTATGAGACATTTAGGTTATCTGGTTTGTCGCCTGATGGGGAAACACATCGATTGCAAATATATGTACGACAACACTGTGAAGACATTTAAGTGCGATCCACCGATAGACGCCGCGGAGATTGCAGAAGGCTTATTGGACCTGCGTGATACCCCCAACATGCTCAACGGAGATTTGAATCCCCAAGAATTACACCAGATGTTCAAAAAACCCTTCAACCTACAGCTTGCATCAGAAAAACCACGAGAATATAAAGAAGTAACGATGAAAAGAATGGAAGATGTGAAAGCGATGATGTCAATCTTGCACATTGTATTGATCTTTTTGATAGTATTGCACACAGCAAACAAAGTAATCGGCGACATGATTCAATACGATTCCAACATAAACTGGGAGAACATCTACATCGGTGACTATTTTAGGCAAATCGACAGAAAGAGGGGGAGGCTCGGTCTTCCTACAATGCTGCCACTAAAGAAGTCAGAAAAACGAATTTATGTAGAGAGCATCTTCTTCACCAAATCAAAACCGGAAGAGAAGGAGCAACGCGAATCAAAATTTTCGTTTTTCGTGTTCATCCAAGTTATAACTGTGATCTTTTTCCTAGTGGAGTATGTGATCTACACATCCGCCATGGAAGAGATTGTTGGAGATGATCTCATTTACTCTCTCACCATTGATGACTACCTTCAGGTTAGTTCAAAGGGTGATTCTTTCTTCTCTTTATTAATCAACAATGTATTCGAAAAATTCAACGTTGACAACCATGTGTTCAAGACATACAGAGTATCCAAATGTAACCCTGAGGTGCAGATTCCTAACTTGGACTTGTACGCCACACAACAGGCTCTGCTGCTCTTCCTGTTCATTATAAATTTCGTAATGCCTGGCCCGGATAGACTTAAGCACGTCATACTTCGATTCTACTACCCTAAAAGAGAAAGGAAGAGGCAGATCAGGATATACACCAACATTCTGCTCATTCGGGAAAGGTTTGTAGAGTTAGCGTTCAAGCAAATGATATTCAACCAAGCCCACGGGAAACTTGACCCGAGGACGATGCAGCACGACACTCAGTGGCAATACCTCCTCCTCCGGCAGTTCAGGGACTTCGGCTTTATACTCCGTTACTTCTTCCAGACCACGTGTTCCATCTGTAAGACGAGTGTAAGCAACAAGTTTATCATGTGCAAAGGAGTCGCCTGTACAATGGTATACTGTCAACAGTGTTGGCGCGTCCTGAGACGGAGGTGTCTCAGTTGTAACTTGGTGATAACCCAGGAAATGATGGAAAAGTTCTCTACCGACGATCAGGGATTGTTTGATGACTGATGAGACACACACACACAGGCCGTATTGATGTGCATCTTAACAGAGCTCTAAAGACTCAACGCGCTGTGTCCTGCTCTGGGATTGCACTGCTTGCATCTGCCTGGAGCGAAGGCATTAGGATATCTCAAAGTTTTGTTTTCGGTTTATCAATAAAAAATATAAATTATGATGTAGCTTATATTTTAGCCCTTCAATATTAGTTGCAGTGGATAATAAGTAAGATTTTACTGAAAGACACATACGTAATCTCATTTGCATCGAGAGAGAGAGAGAGAGAGAGAGAGAGAGAGAGAGCGAGTTTTTTGTATGTATTGTATGTATTTGTATGTATTGTATGTATTTGTATGTATTGTATGTATTTGTATGTAATTGTATATATGTTTAATGTATTAATGATTGCCCTTAAGATAGGCAAAACACGACAGTTCACTTTTGGGCAAAGAAATTTATATGAGAGAGAGAGAGAGAGAGAGAGAGAGAGAGAGAGAGAGAGAGAGAGAGAGAGAGAGAGAGACCTTCCTGCGTGCGTGCGTGCGTGCCTTAAGTAGAGAATTTGACTCCTAGTAATGTTTTTGCACAACACTGCAGTATCGGTAACGACAAATGAACTGGAAGGAAGCTTGCAGCGTCTAAATGTGGACCGTTCAGCTTTACAGTCTTCGAAAACTCAAGATGTCATCAACTGTCTTATGAGGCTTAGAGTTCTGAGCTCCTTATCGACGCTGCGTAACAATTCTTGAGGCACGCTGCATGTAGAAACTGCAGAGAAACCTTACTTCGATCCGGAGGGAAAAAGCTCCTTAGGTATCGAATCTATGCTGGGATACAAATCGATAAACAACAGTGTAATCATTTTTCCTTTGTAAGGTGATAGATTGCATGCATGATCTAGTGTTTAAAGTACATTTGAAAAGATCATGAAATTTTTTACTTAATCCACTTCTCTGGAAGATAACACAATATAAACAGTTAATGTTGTCTGGTAAACACTTACAAGGAGAAAAGTTTACTCCGGCAGGAAATATACCGGGAAAGGCATTA
>JAPQNM010000002.1:23069602-23074602 GCA_029783475.1 Metacarcinus magister | reverse complement strand
CACCATCTCTATAGTCACACAAGTTATTATGATCAAAACTCACTTAACTTACTTAACGTACAAAGTGTTTACAATCGAGTTTGTCACTTAAAATTTTTCCCGTCTGCTCCTTCACAACACATTAGCGAAAGGCATAATTGAATTTGTGGGAAGCTGTTGACATCACTACTTCCGTGTTCTTACATTATGTACAGTGCCGTTGTTGTTAATCCTAATAGTATGTACATTGTGTTACGTTTTAGTACATATGTGGTTCGGTGATTGGTATTTCTTGGTTTATTTTTTTAATTCATCGTTGAAGAGTTACGAGTTGAAGGTTGATATGTCTTTGTTCATTGTCTTTGATTGTACAGTGCATTCATTACCTCTGACAAAACACAAACTAAGACGTGCATAACTTTGTCATTGGTATATCATCGGTAGAATGATTTCCCGTTTTTTTTCCGAAGTAAGAAGAAATAATAGAATCGTAGAACCAATCTCTATCATCATTTGTCAGCATTTGTCTGCAATGCAACCACGTTATGATACAGGTAAAAAAAATATATATCCTGCTATTTTGACACCTACGAAGTTTTAGTATTTTTAGAAACATCAATTTAACTTATTGTTGAATATCCATATTAGTTTTCTATCTAAAAGTATCTAAAAACATTGAATTCGTTTTCCTAATTTTCCGTTGAGATTAATATGCATAGTAAATTTATGGGAGTTTTTTCGTAGTCATTTTAGAAAGGAAAGCAAATGTAAACTTGCTTTTTGTCCAAGAGCAAATAATAAAAGTATAGGTTTGAAAGTAAACGCATCGCGATTGCATCTATTAAAAGCAAGACCGAAAAAAACACCGTCAAAGAAGTCAGGTCATTACAGGTTCTTAGTGTAGTGAAGGCTCTTAGGGATATAGAACAATAAGGGATAACAGAGTAAAGCCGTGTGTTTCAGAGTTCAACAATGTAAATTACGAAAAAATGAAGATCACTTGCAACTCTTGGACAGAAAGTCTATATGAGTAAGAAGTGTTGTGCAGCGGAGAGAGAGAGAGAGGCTAGCAGTTAAGAAGGTCAGAGAGGTAATAACCCTGAAAACTGCAATAAAGATAACAAGAAATGCAGCAATTCAACGGACTGTGAGAGAATGGTGGTAGCCTTTTGGAAAACAGGCAACAGTGAGATGAATGTCTTGACTCTGCCTTGTTTAGAGTTGGTGTATGACTAGACTACCTCCTACACACACGCTACTCATCATTGAAAGTTTTTTTTTTTTTATAGAGTCACTGAATGCGTAAAGGTTGTAGTGAACGCCAAAATGTTCTAAGATGGTGATTTGAGCGTGATGAATGTTCAGATATGATCACTTTGGAAGGTAAACAACTATTTTCTTTTTACATAACTTTTACAGAGAAATGAGAGACAATACAGTATAGTTTTATTTTAATGAGAGAATATAAATTAATTAAGTGTTAGCTAAACAGGACATGAGTGCCAGTGATATTTAGAAAACAACAAGAAAATAACAGAGTAAGGACACCTAAGTCTCGCTAACAAAATAAAAAGAAAGTGATTTTCATAGATATTAAAGATGTTTTAAAGCCACAAAGGTTATGAAAGTTAGTATAAAGTTTAAGTTGTCAAGACACCTCATAAAGTCATTGTCTCGGAAGTGTTGCAACCTGGGAAGATTTGTACCACTGCGGGGCTGGGAAAGGCGAGTATGAGAGAGAGAGAGAAAATATCCGCGCTCAAAAGAAAGTGTATAAAACATCGTCAGTTTCCCACTTAATCTAACTTTCCACCTTTCCGTGTGTGTTTCTCCTCCTCCTCCTGGTAGGGTCAAAGGGAGAGTGTGGGGAGGAGGAGGAATGATAAGAGTCGTCCTTTTACGTTCTTTTGTGATACTTTATCTCTTCGTTCCGGTGAGTCTAACTTTAGTTGATTGCATTGAATACCATTAAACATACCTTCTTGAAATGTAGGAGTAGTAGTAGTAGTAGTTGTTGTTGTTGTTGTTGTTGTTGATATATATCTCCAACAAGAGAAAGATTCCTCTTCCTCTTCCTCTTCCTCCTCCTCCTCCTCCTCCTCCTCCTCCTCCTCCTCCTCCTCCTCCTCCTCCTCCTCCTCCTCCTCCTCCTCCTCCTCCTCCTCCTCCTCCTCTTCCTCTTCCTCTTCCTCTTCCTCCTACTCTTATTTTCGTTTCATCTTGTCTCCTCCATTCGCTCTTCTTCCGCTTCCTTTTCCTACACAATTTATCAAAGGTTTTCCTCCTGAGTGTTCTCCTTTTCACAGTTTCTCTTTTCTTCGTTAAAAATATTCGTTATCTGACTTTTGATCTTTATACATGAAATTGTTAAAAGTTAATTAAGGAGGTGAAGAAATGTATTAACAGATACTACAGAATCTAGATAACATTTTATTAACATGAAAATATAAATTCTATATGAGTGTCAACGTTACAAAGCCAACACAAATTCATGATAATTCGGTTGTAACAGTAATATAAACAACATGATTTGGAAATAGATTAAGATCGGGGAAAAAATGCGTGTTAATAATGTACATGGAAAACCACGTGATATCATGAAGCGATTAAACATTTAAATGTTTAAATGGTTGTAAAGACTAACGAAAGAAAAGTGTGTAATATCTACTTAAGATGAGAATATCAATGTAGTCTAAGAAAACAACAGTATGGTGACTAGAGACCAATAATAAATTTAAAGGCAATCAACAATTTTAAATATAAATCAAATCTGGACAGCCAGATGACAGAGCACATTGGAACCCACGGAAATAAATGTGTATCATTCTTGGACGAGAAGTATAGAAACTTGTATTATCTACTGCTGGTACAGGCGCGTGCCCGGGAAACCTGGCGGAAAAAATATCTGCAACACAAATTTGGAAACCTTCAAAGAGAAAAGAAGTGAATTACAATCTTACATCAAGATATATATATATATATATATATATATATATATATATATATATATATATATATATATATATATATATGTGTGCGTGTGCGTGTATGTGTGTATATACAAAAGAAAAATATTCCAGCTACCGTTATGAAGAAGTGAAAGTTGTCAGATGATGTTATGTACAATATTACATTGTATAAGCAGCTTAACCTCTAAAAAGACAACTGGAGTGTGGCACATGTAGCCAAAATAAAACAAAACTATTACCAGGAAGACTCAAAATAACCTCAAACGGATGAACAACACACAGAGGTAAAGGAAGGTGTCAAAAACTGTGGGGGGGTTTTACTCTCTTTCTTTTGTGCGTATGATTCAAGTTTCTCTATTCCCATGAGCAGTAGAAGCCAGAGAGAAGGCTTTGTAACTCCTCTCTGTACCTTGTATGTTGGACACGAGTCAGCACACCCATCGGTGGGGTGGTTCTAGAAAGCCGATGTGAACATAGCGTGTGGGTGTGAGAGTGGTGGTGCGTTATTGGTGTTGTGGAGGTGGGAGTGATGGTGTTATTGCAGAAGTGGTGGTGGTGTTGTGAGTGTGTGGTGGAAGTGGTGTTATAGAGGAGGTTATGTTGCGTAGATGGTATGGTGATAGTGGTGTTGGTGTATAGTTGTAGCAGTAGTAGTAGTAGTAGCAGTAGCAGTAATAGTAGTAGTAGTAGTATAGACTACCAAGAGAGACAGACAGACAGACATACACACAACACACAGACCGAATGACAGACAGACAGACAGACAGACAGACATGCAATGTACTAATCTATTTTATCACTGTCTGGCTGTGAAAAATATTTAATGATGTTACAAAAAATTCATATGTAATGAAAACCAACTGTCGTAACTGAGGAAAAAAGTGGATTATGTAATCAGGATATTTCCAGCAATGCTTTCTTTTCCTTCGTTTTCATTATAATGTTATGAATTGTTTAATGTGTTAATCATAAGTCGTCTTTCCAATTCTCTGTAATTACGTACTGTTCTCTCATCTTCATTATTATTTTTTTTTTTGGCTTGTTTGCATAAATCAAATCCCTTTGTCAGTCTGTATTACCTCTCTCTCTCTCTCTCTCTCTCTCTCTCTCTCTCTCTCTCTCTCTCTCTCTCTCTCTCTCTCTCTCTCTCTCTCTCCTCTCTCTCTCTCTCTCCTCTCTCTCTCTCTCTCTCTCCTCTCTCTCTCTCTCTCTCTCTCTCTCTCTCTCTCTCTCTCTCTCTCTCTCTCTCGCTCTCTCTCTCTCTCTCTCTCTCTCTCTCTCTCTCTCTCTCTCTCCTCTCTCTCTCTCTCCTCTCTCTCTCTCTCTCTCTCTCTCTCTCTCTCTCTCTCTCTCTCTCTCTCTCTCTCTCTCTCTCTCTCTCCTCTCTCTCTCTCTCTCTCTCTCTCTCTCTCTCTCTCTCTCTCTCTCTCTCTCCTCTCTCTCTCTCTCTCTCTCTCTCTCTCTCTCTCTCTCTCTCTCTCTCTCTCTCTCTCCTCTCTCTCTCTCTCTCTCTCTCTCTCTCTCCTCTCTCTCTCTCTCTCTCTCTCTCTCTCTCTCTCTCTCTCTCTCTCTCTCTCTCTCTCTCTCTCTCTCTCTCCTCTCTCTCTCTCTCTCCTCTCTCTCTCTCTCTCTCTCCTCTCTCTCTCTCTCTCTCTCTCTCTCTCTCTCTCTCTCTCTCTCCTCTCTCTCTCTCTCTCTCTCTCTCTCTCTCTCTCTCTCTCTCTCTCTCCTCTCTCTCTCTCTCTCCTCTCTCTCTCTCTCTCTCTCTCTCTCCTCTCTCTCTCTCTCTCTCTCTCTCTCTCTCTCTCTCTCTCTCTCTCTCTCTCTCTCTCTCTCTCTCTCTCCTCTCTCTCTCTCTCTCTCTCTCTCTCTCTCTCTCTCTCTCTCTCTCTCTCTCTCTCCTCTCTCTCTCTCTCTCTCTCTCTCTCTCTCTCTCTCTCTCTCTCTCTCTCTCTCTCTCATATAAAATTTAATAAAAGTTGATTGAGAGATAATTAGTATATTCAGAAGAAATTCTTTTGGGGGAGAAATTACGGTGTCACCTTACAGTAT
>JAPQNM010000002.1:23059602-23064602 GCA_029783475.1 Metacarcinus magister | reverse complement strand
GTGTGTGTGTGTGTGTGTGTGTGTGTGTGTGTGGTGTGTGTGTGTGTGTGTGTGTGTGTGTGTGTGTGTGTGTGTGTGTGTGTGTGTGTGTGTGTGTGTGTGTGTGTGTGTGGTGTGTGTGTGTGTGTGTGTGTGTGTGTGTGTGGTGTGTGTGTGTGTGTGTGTGTGTGTGTGTGTGTGTGTGTGTGTGTGTGTGTGTGTGTGTGTGTGTGTGTGTGTGTGTGTGTGTGTGGTGTGTGTGTGTGTGTGTGTGTGTGTGTGTGTGTGTGTGTGTGTGTGTGGTGTGTGTGTGTGTGTGTGTGTGTGTGTGTGTGTGTGTGGTGTGTGTGTGTGTGTGTGTGTGTGTGTGTGTGTGTGTGTGTGTGTGTGTGTGTGTGTGTGTGTGTGTGTGTGTGTGTGTGTGTGTGTGTGTGTGTGTGTGTGTGTGTGTGTGTGGTGTGTGTGTGTGTGTGTGTGTGTGTGTGTGTGTGTGTGTGTGTGTGTGTGTGTGTGTGTGTGTGTGTGTGTGTGTGTGGTGTGTGTGTGTGTGTGTGTGGTGTGTGTGTGTGTGTGTGTGTGTGTGTGTGTGTGTGTGTGTGGTGTGTGTGTGTGTGTGTGTGTGTGTGTGTGTGTGTGTGTGTGTGTGTGTGTGTGTGTGTGTGTGTGTGTGTGTGTGTGTGTGTGTGTGTGTGTGTGTGTGTGTGTGTGTGTGGTGTGTGTGTGTGTGTGTGTGTGTGTGTGTGTGTGTGTGTGTGTGTGTGTGTGTGTGTGTGTGTGTGTGGTGTGTGTGTGTGTGTGTGTGTGTGTGTGTGTGTGTGTGTGGTGTGTGTGTGTGTGTGTGTGTGTGTGTGTGGTGTGTGTGTGTGTGTGTGTGTGTGTGTGTGTGTGTGTGTGTGTGTGTGTGTGTGTGTGTGTGTGTGTGTGTGTGTGTGTGTGTGTGTGTGTGTGTGTGTGTGTGTGTGTGTGTGTGTGTGTGTGTGTGTGTGTGTGTGTGTGTGTGTGGTGTGTGTGTGTGTGTGTGTGTGTGTGTGTGTGTGTGTGTGTGTGTGTGTGTGTGTGTGTGTGTGTGTGTGTGTGTGTGTGTGTGTGTGTGTGTGTGTGTGTGTGTGTGTGTGTGTGTGTGTGTGTGTGTGTGTGTGTGTGGTGTGTGTGTGTGTGTGTGTGTGTGTGTGTGTGTGTGTGTGTGTGTGTGTGTGTGTGTGTGTGTGTGTGTGTGTGTGTGTGTGTGTGTGGTGTGTGTGTGTGTGTGTGTGTGTGTGTGTGTGTGTGTGTGTGTGTGTGTGTGTGTGGTGTGTGTGTGTGTGTGTGTGTGTGTGTGTGTGTGTGTGTGTGTGTGTGTGTGTGTGTGTGTGTGTGTGTGTGTGTGTGTGTGTGTGTGTGTGTGTGTGTGTGTGTGGTGTGTGTGTGTGTGTGTGTGTGTGTGTGTGTGTGTGTGTGTGTGTGGTGTGTGTGTGTGTGTGTGTGTGTGTGTGTGTGTGTGTGTGTGTGTGTGTGTGTGTGTGGTGTGTGTGTGTGTGTGTGTGTGTGTGTGTGTGTGTGTGTGTGTGTGTGTGTGTGTGTGTGTGTGTGTGTGTGTGTGTGTGTGTGTGTGTGTGGTGTGTGTGTGTGTGTGTGTGTGTGTGTGTGTGTGTGTGTGTGGTGTGTGTGTGTGTGTGTGTGTGTGTGTGTGTGTGTGTGTGTGTGTGTGTGTGTGTGTGTGTGTGTGTGTGTGTGTGTGTGTGTGTGGTGTGTGTGTGTGTGTGTGTGTGTGTGTGTGTGTGTGTGTGTGTGTGTGTGGTGTGTGTGTGTGTGTGTGTGTGTGTGTGTGTGTGTGTGTGTGTGTGTGTGTGTGTGTGTGGTGTGTGTGTGTGTGTGTGTGTGTGTGTGTGTGTGGTGTGTGTGTGTGTGTGTGTGTGTGTGTGTGTGTGTGTGTGTGTGTGTGTGTGTGGTGTGTGTGTGTGTGTGTGTGTGTGTGTGTGTGTGTGTGGTGTGTGTGTGTGTGTGTGTGTGTGTGTGTGTGTGTGTGTGTGTGTGTGTGTGTGTGTGTGTGTGTGTGTGTGTGTGTGTGTGTGTGTGTGTGTGTGTGTGTGTGTGGTGTGTGTGTGTGTGTGTGTGTGTGTGTGTGTGTGTGTGTGTGTGTGTGTGTGTGTGTGTGTGTGTGTGTGTGTGTGTGTGTGTGTGTGTGTGTGTGTGTGTGGTGTGTGTGTGTGTGTGTGTGTGTGTGTGTGTGTGTGTGTGTGTGTGTGTGTGTGTGTGTGTGTGTGTGTGTGTGTGTGGTGTGTGTGTGTGTGTGTGTGTGTGTGTGTGTGTGTGTGTGTGTGTGTGTGTGTGTGTGTGTGTGTGTGTGTGTGTGTGTGTGTGTGTGTGTGTGTGTGTGTGTGTGTGTGTGTGTGTGTGTGTGTTGTGTGTGTGTGTGTGTGTGTGTGTGTGTGTGTGGTGTGTGTGTGTGTGTGTGTGTGTGTGTGTGTGTGTGTGTGTGTGTGTGTGTGTGTGTGTGTGTGTGTGTGGTGTGTGTGTGTGTGTGTGTGTGTGTGTGTGTGTGTGTGTGTGTGTGTGTGTGTGTGTGTGTGTGGTGTGTGTGTGTGTGTGTGTGTGTGTGTGTGTGTGTGTGTGTGTGTGTGTGTGTGTGTGTGTGTGTGTGTGTGTGTGTGTGTGTGTGGTGTGTGTGTGTGTGTGTGTGTGTGTGTGTGTGTGTGTGTGTGTGTGTGTGTGGTGTGTGTGTGTGTGTGTGTGTGTGTGTGTGTGGTGTGTGTGTGTGTGTGTGTGTGTGTGTGTGTGTGTGTGTGTGTGTGTGTGTGTGTGTGTGTGTGTGTGTGTGTGTGTGTGTGTGTGTGTGTGTGTGTGTGTGTGTGTGTGTGTGTGTGTGTGTGTGTGTGTGTGTGTGTGTGTGTGTGTGTGTGTGTGTGTGTGTGTGTGTGTGTGTGTGTGTGTGTGTGTGTGTGTGTGTGTGTGTGTGTGTGTGTGTGTGTGTGTGTGTGTGTGTGTGTGTGTGTGTGTGTGTGTGTGTGTGTGTGTGTGGTGTGTGTGTGTGTGTGTGTGTGTGTGTGTGTGTGTTACGTCAAGTCAAGTCAAGTCAAGTCAAGTCAAGTCAAGTCAAGTCAAGTCAAGTCAAGTCAAGTCAAGTCAAGTCAAGTCAAGTCAAGTCAAGTCAAGTCAAGTCAAGTCTCTAATTAATGGATGTGAAGGTTTGAAGCAGGTAATTAAATCCATTTTGTTCGTTTATATTTTTTGTATATTCTTTTTATCGTCAAAATTTAGTTAACGTAATTTTTTTATTAATAAATATTGCGTGAAACTTGCGTAAAAATACATAGAGCCAGCTTCCTTTATTCAGTTAGTCAGTTATTTATGTAGTCATATTTTGTTTTTGTTTCATGTATTAAGTGAAGTATTATTGTTTAGTGTTTGTTCCTCGTAGACTTTATTAGATTCATATATTGCAACAACGTTATTTATGTCGATTCAGCGTGTATCTTATCAATGGTTATTTAATTTAGTTCAATATAGAGAGAGAAAAAACAGATGAGAGGGTATAGATAGTTTAACATTTACCTAGTAGTTGTTATTCACAATATATCCGCATCGGGTGTGCCTTCGGACGTGGGGAAGAAATATGACCGAGCTGTTGTATTGTGACAGCTGCAGCGGAGTAGTCCTTTCTCGGCTGGAAGAACTGTGTGAGAGAGGAATCCTTTCTGACTTTTTGTTGGTGTTTCTTTTTTAGAATGGTGGTACAGGGCGGGCAGCATAGAAACGTTATTTGCAGTGACTTTCATGTGGTCCCAAAAGAACAATGTACACTTTGACTTAGACTAATAGAGACAGATAGACAAAGAGTATTTTGTTTCAGTTGATGTTTTTAGAAAGATGTGTTGCATAACAGCATATATTTTTTGATGTATCGTTAGATGAAATGAAAGCTAGAATGCCTTTTATTCTGAAGACTCAACTAAAAGTTTGTTTGAAACGCAACTGGTTTTTTTTATTAGTTCCTAATTGCAAGTCTGTAAGCAAAGAAAAACTTTACATGGAACAGCATTTTCCATTTACACTATGATATACGAATATGTACGTGTCTTAATACTATTTTTTCACTTTTTTTTCTCTCTCCCTTGATATTCATCAACCGACTATGTAGTTGCCATAATGTAGTTACGTCTCATAATAACATGTGTTGTTCACTAGAAGGACAGCGAGTGCCCCTTCCTTATCGATCTCGAACAATTTACACGTTGATGGGCCACGCAACACTTCAGGACTGTCCGAGGCGTTGGGTGAATCCTGCCAAAAGTGATTGATGGATGTCTGGCTTTTACGCAATAATTGAGTGTGCTGTCAAGTGTGAGGGATGAATCCACGACTTCTCTCCTCAATTTGAAATGTGCGGAAAGGGAATGTGTCTCTATTCTCACACTCAACTTTAAATGGACAGTGGTGTGGAGGATTATAGATCTGACGTAGGCTTTCATATGAAGCTATATTTTAGTTGGCACCATCACTGTTGGTGCTAATGATGGTTGTGGAGTTGCCATTAAGGAAGCAATCCTTGGGTTGTGGCTCGTTCATCATGTGGGAAGAAAAGACGAGGATGGCAGCAGCAGGTTGTGTTCAGTCTTCTTCTTCTTTTTTTTCTTCTTCTTCTTCTTCTTCTTGTATACAGTTTTTATCTATAAGTTAGTAAGTACGATTAGTAGTTCACCTTTAAACCCTTTTTTAGCATCGAGGTTGTAGTCAATAGTTAATGTAGCGGACGGAGTTTTATCAATTATTTTCAACTGTGACACTATCGTATTGAAGGATTCCACTTCCACCACCTAATTATAGAAAGGAATCAGAAGGTGGATATAGTTTCAATCATCTGATGTAGAATACTGTTCGTTTTTGTGTTTCATTCCCCTTTGCTGAGTGACATTCGCTGTTAACAACACTAAAATCTATACATCCATAGTATAGATTGTAAGCGTAGCATATATTTAAGCGGCCTGATTCGTTATTCACAAGCTTTGTAAGTAAAAACGTGTTATCTCAGTCTGACGGAGCAA
>JAPQNM010000002.1:23027102-23047102 GCA_029783475.1 Metacarcinus magister | reverse complement strand
GTGTCTTTTATCTACTTTAAATTGTAAAAAATATAAACAGTGGAGCCAGATTCTTTCTTTTCAAGCAAATAAATAAAGTTGCTTCCCTTTCACCCAAAAAAATAGTGAAAAACGGATCACAGTGATATTTTTGAGCACTGTGATCCCGTATTTCCTCCCGAACTGTGGACGCACTACTTGTTTTATATGTTCCAGCATTAAAACTGAAGTGCTAGAACGATTTTACACTAAAAAATTGACAGAACGAAGACAGTCGCATGCACATAGAGTGGCTGCAAGGAGACAGTAAATTCGGTAGTAGTTAATTATAAAGGCGAAAGACAGTGCCTAAAGACGCCTGTATTCCATGAGTCAATGAAAATTAATGTAACTTTAATTCCATTGTTCCAATACATGAGTCACTAAAACAAGAAAGGTTCTGAATATATAGATGCATTACGTCCTTAAGCCTTGAAAGTTCATTACATTAAAGTCACAGAGATTCACTAATCGCTCATCGTCAGACAGGCATACAGGCAGGCAGACAGACAGACAGACAGACAGACAGACACACAGACAGACACACAGACAGACACACAGACACACACAGACACACACACAGACAGACAGACACAAAAATAGATCAAGTTATTCAGTGTCTGAATAGTATACAGCTGTCAATATAACGTTTCGTCTGGCAGTTGTGCAAAGCAGACCTCGATTGTTTTTATATTTCTCTTTTTTCAGGATTCTTTCAATACAGAAAAGGAACTATCTTGGTAGAATTAACCCTGTGTGACTTCTTTGTACATACAGAAGCACAGTGACCTACTATGACAACAGTAATTGAGCAAAAGAAAGAAAACTACAAGTAAAGATACATAAAAAAACTATAGAATTCTTGGTGCTGTTAGTTTGACACAAGAAAGTTTTCACAAAACTCTTCGAATGGCTGCTAATTGTCAAAGTCAATATTTTTTTTACGATAACTACAACTTACTTATAAACGTATCCTATGCTGAACGTTGGGAGATTATTTGATATCCTTTGGCTTAGAATAGTATTTAAAAACAAGTTGGACTGAGAAGTGAAAGCAACGATGTAAAGGATTATATCGCTCGCCCTTCAAAGGAACAAATTCAGTGTAAGCGAACTACCCAACAGGAAGGAAGGAAGGGTGGTTGCTGATACACTCAAAACACTTCCCTTTGACACAACACAAGTACAGCTTTTGAAGTCCATTTAAGATTTCATTAGGAAGAACTCTGATGAAGGGTGTAGTGAAGTCTGAGAGTGAGGGAGAACGAGAGAAAATATCTTAATTGTCTACTGTGTGAGTATGTTTACTATAATGGTAATGGTGCTGCACTTTACATTGAAACGAATGTTAATCTATAATTAACGCCTTAGGAGAAAATCATTTTAATACGGCGTTTACTTATGTCACTAGAGGACCTCTCGAGCTGCGGCATTACTTCATATATATATATATATATATATATATATATATATATATATATATATATATATATATATATATATATATATATATATATATACACACACACACACACACACACACACGTGTAGCTAATTGTCTATAATAATTGGTCATGTCCATCATCAAAAACAGTATCAATAAGTTATGATTTTATGAATGTTAAGTTAGGTTAAAAAAAATTTAATTAAGTTACCCTTGAAAGAATTAATTTTCTCCATTCTACTACCGTTCACTATTGTACTTGTTTCTTCCAATAGATGGCAGTAGTTCCGGTAGTTTCGGAGCTCCGCGCCCCGCGGCGTCCTGTCCACCAGTATTTCGGTTGTGACGGCAGTGAAGGCTGGCCGCTGGGAACACCCGAGCCAGTGGTGACCTTGGTGAGGAGGCGGCGGCGTGCGCAGCAGCTCCACGTGTTGTTAGTGACTCCTTGGATACGTGAAGGAGCAAGAACTGTACTCCAACCTTACAACACAGCAGGGAAAACCTCCGCTAAGTGACAAGTAGGTGAGGGTGAGGCGACCTATTTAGTCCTCAGCCACCTCCTCCCCTTCCCATCATACAAGTGACGCTTCCTCGGCACACACGCTTACCAGATTTTTTTCTTTTTCTTATATCGATCCAATTAGTAGACATCATTTATTATTTAGTAGTTAAGGTAGACCGTTCCTTGATGTTCTCACTCTCGGTATACTCTTAGGAATACGTAGGCCTAAACAAATACTCATTAGTATTGTAGGCGTTAAGAATTATTGTTAGGTATTGTAGGTTGAAAGAATGTTTAGGCAGCAATTTAAGTGATATTTCCAGCCATACTGATAAACACTTTACTAATAGGGTGATACAATCTTTACCCCCAAGACCCAACTACTCGTTAAATATCGCAAGTTGTGTTCTTACTACGCACAGTCAACAAGTACAGTCTGCCCTCCATCACCAGAAAAAAAATGCACCACTACCACCACCAAACCAAACCTAACCTAACCTAACCTAACCTAACCATACAACTATCAATACAACTACCCAACCACCACCACCACCACCACCACTGTAACTTCATTCCCTACACACTCTAATGGCTTAAGTGTTATTACACCTCTTCATCCACTCTCCCTCTCCCCAGCTAGTTTGATGACCGCGTGGGAAACATTTTTTTCCGTGCATATCCCCAGAAATTATCCTATTATAATTGTTAATCCCTAAAGGGTTCTTAACCAAATCTTACGTCACTTCCTCTAAGCTCCCCTCCAAAAGCCTTTCTCTCCCGCTCAAAAAAGGTTATTAGCCTCACGTAATAGCCTGTCGCAGCCATGTTAAAGGTTCCCTCAGTATTTCCTACACCACTGGGAAACAACTGTCAATGTGAGTTTCATCACTACGTGACGAGGACTGAAGGTAAATTATCCTGGAAACCATCACCACCACCACCACCACCACCACCACCATCACCATCACCACTACCACCATCATCATCACCACCACCACCACAACAACAACACTCGCCAAGAGTAACCTCAGTAGTAACATCGCCACAACCAACGTTAACAAAATCACAGACCACCACCATTACCCCTTCCATTATCCCACTACCGCTATACTAGTGTGTGTGTGTGTGTGTGTGGGTGTTGGTGTGGGTGTGGGTGTGGATGTGTTATACTAGCGGGGAACTTTTAAAGTAACCTACTAGCTCTGGGCGGGTTTCTCTGTATAAATAGGTGCTGCGACCACAGAGTCTGGCACACACGTACTGATGATTGTATACTCGTGGCATGATTACATATCCCGAAGGAGGAACGGAATTGTACACTAACACCATAACACCAACACCATAACCTGGGACAGAGAGTATACCATGTTAAAAAGTATATTAAAATTGACCATCAAAGTTTTATTTTTCAACACCAGGTAGATACGTATCGAGTCAGATTTATTTTCAGATTTATTTTCAGAGTTGTAGCGATTTGTTCACTGATTGGAAATTGATGTTACTGGAACATTAATCCGCTGATGTTGCCAGGGTGATAAAAAAAACTTGATAAATAAAGTAAATAGATTAGTTTGATATGTTATGTTATTCTCTTACCAAAGCAACAAATTTACCTTTATCAATTAAGGTTATTGCATAGTTGGCTGTTTTTTCAGCTGCACTTTGATTATTTTTATCTCGTCATTTACATTTATTTGATAGTTGACACGGCAGTCTATACACAGTGATTATAATGGAATGCGTGTGTCCAAGTGATCTGTGGAGGTCTTTGTGACTTTACCTTCGAGTCTGTGTTGTTGTATGAATAGTTCTCATGCAACAAATTTTTCTTTGAAGTCTTGTTCCATAGTGTTTTATATTTTCAACTTTATATTCAGACTGATATTATTCTTGAAACTCTAACCTAAGATTATCAAAATACTTATTAATGCAGACAGAGCAGTTTCCTGATAATTTTTTAGGCAAGTTTTTACTTTGTCTTGTATTTACGAACACAATGTTAGATCAAAAGAAAGATTGAAACGAAATAAAATCGTCAGTCAATACAACAACAAAAATAAAGACCACTGCGAAAGACCACTTCGTTTTAACAAGGACAGCAGCAACTACCATCTATAGAAAGGCAGAATATATTGTGCATTTTACTATATAGTCAAACGGAAAACGGCGTAATAGTATTCTTTAACTCTTGACAGACGAAACGGGTGTAAAGATATAATGCAAATCTTATTCTTTGGGGCCACTAAGAGGAGACTGCATTCAGCTTATACATTTAGAGGAATGGTAACGATGAAAATATCGTTAAAAGCTATTAAGAGAAAGTGCAATGCGAAGAAATGTGAGAGTCAGGGAAGGGGAGTGATGAGGCGACTAGCATGTAATTCTACTTAGTGTGTGTGTGTGTGTCTGTGTGTGTGTGCGTGTGCGTGTGTGTGTGTGTGTGTGTGCGTGTGCGTGTGTGCGTGTGCCATACATGGACAAAGAGAGAGAGCAAAAGAGAAAGAGCTGGAGCTGACTGACTGATTGATTGAAGAGACAGTCATGACAAACTTGTAAAAAAAGGAAAGAAGAAATTGCCAGAGCGTGTGAATGATGGTAATTGTTTCCTGGCGTTGCACGTAACCTTCTTGACTGTCTAATTTCCAAAACTTTAAACTTAGTATCGGGGAAAAGAATGTATTGATACTAAACTTCTATAATAAGATCTTGTTCTATGATGATGTATGCAGATTTTATCGTCTACAGTATCGATGTTAAGGAAGTGATAGTCAAGAGGTGATGCACGATGATTATTGACTTTTGGTGATGCATTTACAGTCCCTTCCAAGGTAGTTTATTTTGGCCTGCCATCGAGTAATTAAAAACCTCCAGGTTGTTATCTTCCCACCGTAACTTTAGGCCGCAGCTGTGCATGTACAAGTGCTGTACAAGTGGTGCATTTAGGGTAACTATGAACATTTAGACTACACGCCACAAGTCAAGGCTCACCACCAACATCACGTAACAATTGGACGCTGGTCACGGTTTCTCTCTCAAAATAAAATGGGAAATAAGTAAAAAAAAAAAAAATTGATAAATAAACAAATAAATTTAAACCACTTTCAAAACAGCTGTATCTCCTCAAACCCATAAAAACTATAGTTATAGTAACATGTAATGAGTGTTAGTGTTAAAAGCTGGTTAGGTCCTCCTCCTCATAAAACTCCCCTTCGTCTTCCCACTTGTTGTCGTTACCACCAACAAAAACTTGACTTAATTAAATATCTGTTTAGGAAAATAACCAATAGTTGTAGTCTTAATTAAAACTTTGATAATCTATAACTTTTTTCAGACTCATAAAAATGTTTCTCCTATACAACAGGTAGTGATGAATCGCCTCGAACAAGGAACAAATAGTCTGATCCAAAGGAGGCCTCGGGGACACCTTCAAAGTTGTTGATTGAACCCAACTAACTAACTGATCCTGCCGGAGTTACTCGGAAAGGGAAGGAGTTGCTATGGAGGCTCGTTAGGATCATTATTAAGTTAAAGAAGGGCGACCAAAACGCAGCTCAGGTACGTTAAAAAAGACAGTATATAGTTGTTAATTGACGGGAAGACCTGGGACACGTGTATACTTATTTGGCTGGGGTATGCAAAAAGAGAGAGAGAGAGAGAGAGAGAGAGAGAGAGAGAGAGAGAGAGAGAGAGAGAGAGAGAGAGAGAGAGGAGTGAGGAGTGTGAGTGAGTGAGTCTCATTCTCTCTCTCTCTCTCTCTCTCTCTCTCTCTCTCTCTCTCTCTCTCTCTCTCTCTCTCTCTCTCTCTCTCTCTCTCTCTCTCTCTCTCTCTCTCTCTCTCCTCACCTAGCTTCACTCGTGAGACGCCAACTTAATGAGGTCACATCCAAGAGATCAAAGAGCGGGAAGTCGGGTCACATTAGTGCACCTTGTATTAAGTTAGTGGCTTGAGAATTCCGTCGTAAATGCAGTTACATGATCACTGCCCTAAGTATGACATCAAGTTAATTAATGCATCGTGCTTTTCAATTATAATGACGTATTTTGGTGTCATCAGTAGCGTTTAAAATTACATACGAGAGATGGACAGACAAACAGGCAGACAGGCAGACAGGCAGGCAGACAGACAGACAGACAGACAGGCAGGCAGGCAGGCGGGCGGACAAGCCGGTAGTCAACGGGTGGATGTCTTGAAAACAGATAACGTTACGCCACAGAAATCTGCAAACGTTGTTCAAGTGGATAGTTTGCTTCACCATCTTGGCATTAGAACAAGCCCGCCAGGGATGTTGTGTGAAGGTGAGTGAAGCAACGCGTTCCAGCCCGACACACATCATGCGTTACATTGTCACTTATTATGGTAAACTGTTTTGTTGCATGCACGTACGAACACATTCACGCAACACTTACAGGCACATGCTCTGACACCTAAACAATGTAGTGCGAGTAATAGCTGCGGGCGAGGCTGTTAATGAGACACGCTTACTACTGTCGATGAATCATTATCCATTCACCACCACCACCACCACCACGACCATCACCACCACCACCACCACCACCACCACCACCACCACCACCACCACTACCACCACTACCACTACCACTACCACTACCACTACCAGCTGGGTGCTTCCATAAACAGTCTATAAGCAATGGTTCCCACCCTCTGTAGTTGATTTTTTTCCCATTTAGTTAATTCTACCACATTGACTCCATGTCAAAGCAGTAATAACGCTACAGTTTTCCAAAAGCTCTTTCCTGTTAATAATGATGAGCAGCTTAAGTTATGTTATGTTATGTTTGCCAAAATTCTTGTTTATTCCAACATTTTTTTTTCCCTTTGAAACATTCTTGCTATCATTTCCCACTCTCTGTAATGGTGTCAGTGTGTGGGTGTGGCTGCTCGACACTGTTACTCATGACAATTTCTTGGTGGCTTACTGCCCTAAATTAAGACAATACAAGTCTCGAGAGAGAGAGAGAGAGAGAGAGAAAGAGAGAATTTTTTTTGTCCGTCTGCAATCGTATGACACTTATAAAGAAATGTCATTTAATAATTATTGGTGTTTTCCCACAAATTGATTCGCTTGAGTAATTCAACAAAGCAATTATCATTTATTCTATTACTATTAATTTTCCAACATTCTCTTCATGGAGATATAACAGTGTAACCTGACACCTTGTCTGCAAGTCTGGTATACACAATTACCACATCCGTTGGTTTGATATCCAGATTCACATCCATTAATCTATGAATTTGGACGTCTATTATTTAGGTTTTAAACACGTTTGACTCTAAATATTATCACACATCTCAATTGGTTACATTTTAATCAGTATAAACTGTATTAAGGTATATATGCAGCTTTTATCAGTACTGGTTAATATTTCATGAATATTAATCTTCTTTACTCTGAAGAATTAAACCGTGTAATAGGCCTCGCTGCCTCCCAGAAAGCCACCGTTACTCTGCATGATGAGACTCATTTTCTTTGTTTAGGCTTCAAAGCAGCCTCGGAACACCCGACTGCGAGCAGAGGAAGGTACGAAACTGTGTAAACGTGTGGTAGTCTTTCATCCCTCCTTCCCCCCACCCGACAGGGTCAGTGCAGGCAGGCAGGTCTCTGGCAACCTGCTCATACTGCAATGGAAACAAAAAATTATTAAAGGTACGGAATCCGTGGCTGTAATCAATAGAAGTACTTGCACGTACACAGGTGAATCGGGAACGTGGCTTTATCATTGACGAACTTTAACAAAAGAATGCAGCGGCAGCAGGATTATTATGTTGGTCTAGACTGCAGAGTGAACCACCCACATGACGAGGATGGTTCACAGTCTAATGCAAACAGATAGCCGCTCATGTGCCTGTCATCCATGGGTGGTGGGAAGAAGTATCCCAAAGCTGTCCTTTAACGTTGCATTCATCGACAGTTTCACAGTCTAATACTTGTTCTTCAAAGTAGTGCTCCCGAGCCTGTACTAGGTTGTAGGATTCTCCTTACTCGGTTGAGGTTTCTCGTAAATAGTTTAATGAATAAAAATATGTGAAACAACAGTGTTACACGTTATCCACTTGTATATTTTGCATATCACGCATTAACTACTCCTGTATATAAATCAAGGTTGATCCCTATAGTGGTTAGCAGGGTTAGCGCGCTCGATTCACAACCGAAAAGTTTTAAGTTCGATTCTTGGGTAGGACGAGACTGATAGGCGTTCCTCATATCCTTGCCTGTGTCACTCAGCGGTCCCGAGGTGCCGAGTACAAGTCAGGTGTTGTGCCTTGCCTCTTGGAAAGGTGTCAAGTTTCATACACGTCAACCGTCACAACAATCATCTGTGTCACCGTAGCATGGAGAGGGTTTAGGTCTAAAGGAGGCGGTCTTTGCTTGCACATGGCACCCACCTGAAGGATATTTATAAGCTTAAGAGCATCACGCTTCATCCTGTGCCTTTTCAATCACACCACTCCGTCTCTGCGTGGGTGGAGGCAGGCAGTCACTGTGCTCAATACTGTACAAAATGCTATGCAATCGGGTCGCAATGGAAAAAAAGAAGTTTGTAAAGCTGTGATCAACTGCAAACGGGATAGCCAAGTCCCACCTCGTTATTCACCCGCTCATCCACCCGCCCATCCACCTGTCATCCACCTGCCATCCAGCGCTAATGGGTGAATGTATCCCCTGTTTGTCCCTTAGTGCTGCCTTCAACGGTAGAAAGAGTGGCAGCGGTGTAAAGGTTGACATGGGAACGAGTAGATGGTTGGTGATGCAATTACTAGTCAGGCAGCTTTCATTGGTGTTATAATTATAATAGTCATGATAGGATATTATGTTTTAAAGTTGGACACCACTTGATGATATTCATTTTTAACACAGTAAATACATAACTTTTCACTTTCTTTTTATACAGGGAGAGAGAGAGAGACAGACAGACAGACGGACAGACAGACAGACAGACAGAGGCAAATGGTAGTAGTTAAATCACCAGTTGAATTAAATAAATAATAGTTGTCATGTTGAGGGAAAAATTGATAAAAAAAATAACCACTAGACTTTACATTTCTGGTTTATTATTTTACAAAAACTGAACAAATCAAACAAATGTTGCAGTGGAAGGCAAGAGTTTTACAGACTTTGACAAAAAATCGTTGTCCTATTCCACTAATTTTGCATTTTTTCCTTCTTATTTTATCTTTCTCTCTTTCTCTCTCTTTCTCTCTCTTTCTCTCTCTTTCTCTCTCTTTCTCTGTCTTTCTCTCTCAATTGCTTCTCTGTACCAAAGTGTCCTACCATCACTGTAATTTTGATTTATTTTGTTTCGTTTCTTTTTTACGAAGATCAAGTTTCCTTTTCATATAAGGTCTTGCAGTGTGCTGAGTTTTTTATTGGCAGTGCAACAAAGAAATATTGTCAGCTTGTAACATTCCCCTTCCTCTCTCTCTCTCTCTCTCTCTCTCTCTCTCTCTCTCTCTCTCTCTCTCTCTCTCTCTCTCTCTCTCTCTCTCTCTCTCCCTCTCTCTCCCTCTCTCTCTCCCTCTCCCTCTCCCTCTCCCTCTCCCTCTCTTTCTTTTTCTTTCTTTCTCTCTCCCACGCGTCACCTCACACATTGATCTTTTCCAGGTAGCGTCCTGTATGTGCACGGATATACACACGACAGAGGCAGCAGCCCACCACCATAACAACTCCCTAACACCCTGCCACACGCCTACCACCTCACCATCACACCGCGTTACTCCCATTACTAAGCGGCAATAAGTTTCACAGGAGCGACTGTCATCTGTGAACAAGTAAGTTTAACTCTTCTACGTTTATTTTTGTGTTGTTGTTTGTTGTAGCGTTTGACAGGCTGGTAACCGGTCTTCAAGTACCTATGTATATATGTGTTTTAGCTAGGTCAGAGGTTATATATAGTCTGTCTCTCTGTACACTAGTGAAAAGGTGTGCTTTGTGAGGATCCAGGTGACTTTTTTTTAGTTTTAAGGTTGGTATGTAACTGAACAGCAAGCAAATGTATTTTTCCCACTTTACACTTCACATAAATCCGAAGGTAACACTAACGAAGCGAATTTAATTAATAACCATCCAATTCGACTATAATTATCGTTGTTTAGCATTGTCTCACGAAAAGTGTATGTAGTTGTTGTTTTTTTCTGGGGTCGAAACTCTGAAACTAATCTTGTAATCATGATATGTCTCAGTTTCCTCAATTATTTGTCATCATCATCATCATTATCAGCCATTACAAGTCACTTTAATTAAGTCAACCGTTTTACTGTATCAATTCTTGCCTACAAACTCATCAGTCTCTCTCCTCTCCACCTACTGTCTCCTCTCTCTTTCTACTGTTCTTGCTGTTTCTTGGAGCGCAGTTTGTTAGCTTTTTGTTCTATCTGGTGTGTGTTCTTGAGAGCCATATGTTCTGCCCATCCCCTGATTACCTTCTTTTATTATTATTTTATGAGGTGTTATGATTTTTTTCTTACTTCTTAAACAGAAATCATCATGTGTCTTTGTTAATCATGAATATCGATGAATAAAATACATCATTGGAAATACGTTCAGCTTGTAATAGTAATCCATTCACCATTCATTATTTTCAAGTTCAAAATTCTTAGTTCATATTAAATTCATAATTCATCGGCCCAGCAATTACACTCAAATTATATCAACCTTAGATGACATTGACATAGTAATGAGATTAATGAGTTTCCAATTTAAAGTGTGGAGTCAAACTTTGATGCTGTCCTACAACATCGTGTTTCATCATTACAGTCTGGGACGCGTTGGTGTTGTGTTATCATACTACATGGATCTAATTGTTCCTGAAATATGGATGCACCAAACTGTGTCATGTATAAGCAATTGCCCTCACTGTCTTTTTTTCTCTCTTTATATATATATATATATATATATATATATATATATATATATATATATATATATATATATATAATGGGATAGACATTACACTCCGTTATTTCCTTTGTTTCTCGTTTCTGTTTATGTTTGAACTTAATTACATTTTTTTAAAACACCAACGATTTACATAATGCCACAAACACACTCGAACAATGACAATATTGATGATTCAACAATGAAGTAATAGAGTCGGGGCAAACAACCCTGCATAGTCTTTACGCATGGCAGGTGATTGAGTGTAAGCCCAACACAGCGAGTATGATCGTATTTTGATCCTCGCATTCAGTGTTAAATAGAACTGCAAAGGTGCAAACCTGGAGCACGGAATGAACGGTACTGAAGGTGGGCCACCACGGTACACGACATGGTGCCCTTATTTTGGGGGGTTGGGTGGGAGGAGAGGGGGGCGAAGAGAGGAGTTGGAGTGTTCAGAAATGTCTCATTTTCTGTGAGGGAGACGCACCCATTCTTCTTTCATCTCTATATGAAATTTTTGTTTAATAACTCTTTATTGGATAGCTACCGTCGATAATAATTTTGGATACATGAAAGAAAACAGATCTGCAACGGGAAGAAGAAAAGCGAGGCACAGAACGAATGGTTACAATCCAAACGAGACCTTGGAATGTGTTTATAAAGAGGATTCATCGAATACGACATCGAATCGGTGTGCGACCACCACAGATTTGCCCCCAGATCCCTGACCTTCCAATATTCCATCGTGACCTCAATGATTTTTCCATAAAACATTAGGCGGCGCGGACGACACAAACCACACCAAATTTTTTTCTCTCTCTCAATTAGAAAAGATCAAGTAAAAACTTCTAAACAAATTTATAGGAAAAGTGGCCACTACACGAACGAAGGATTCAGATAGACAATGCAATGTGGATATCTTGAGACTTCAGTTTTAAAGGAGTTGAAGTCATAGGACGAGCAAGTAATAGCACTGCGTAGATAAGTGCAACAGCAAGCTTGGGATCGAAACTACAGATGAGGAGGAAAGGAAAGTTTAAGTTAAGGCGCGTGAGTCTTCTGAAGAGGATAAGAGGAAAGACTCTCCCTTAGATGAATGACTAGATTTAAAAGACAGTGAATGAGATTATGAATATTATTGAGATAAATATAAGAGAAAAATAGGAGAGATTATCAGTTTTTACATCATTTAAATATATTATGTGTGTGTTGGTGTTGTAGTGGCGGTGGTGGTGTTGTTGTTGGTGGTGGTGGTGGTGGTGGTGGTGCGGATAGGAATATCTTGCTTTCAGACGAATGACCTGACTTCTTGGTGTCGTCACTTGAATCACAAAGGAATACCGTCAGAGGACGTGGTGGGGGAGGGGAAAGGAGGAATGGCCGCTTAGGTATCAGCGTCCCCTCACTCACTCACTCACACATCCATGTATGTCTCCTCGCAAGGGGTTGACAGTCGCAGAAACAGACAATGTACTGTTCACTCGCCCGTACACAGGTCATTCTCTCACCATGTCTTGTCTTGGGCGAGGAAATCTTAAATGCTGGAAAAAGTGTATGAATATGATGTTAATTGTTGTATAAGCCACTAAGATATTATCAACATTTGTCTTGTATGCAGTGTACAGCGTGTATAGGTGTGTGCGAGCAGTATAGATTATACAATATCAGTCTACAGGTTTGCTTATATTATAGCTGGTGGAATATTTTATGTAGATGATGGGAGGCGGTGGCCTAGTGGCTAGCGTGGGAGGCATACCAACTCAGAGTCTCGAGTTCGAGCCCCGGCACGTGCTGGCCACTTTTCCTTGGTAATACCGCCGAGTAGCCAAAGATCGCCGACATGCTGCCCTATCCTCGACGGGACTGCAAAATTATATACAACGAGGGGCTTCCGCGGACAGCATGAGCCTCTTAACAAGAAACGAGGCGTCATTTTAAAAATCTAACCTGCGCTACTAACAAATGGAAGCCGACCATCTAACGCCTCAATTAAGCCTACCAGCGCCACGGTGTCAAACTGCAGTGCATAATATTTGTTTTCGCTTATGTCCTGAACCGTTTAGGACATAAGAGAAAACAAATATTATGCACTGCAGTTTAACACCCTGCTACTTTAGAATTTAATTTGATATCCTTACAACAAAGCCGTAACGTGAACCAGTCGTGTCATGCATTTAAACGAACTTAAAGGTGCAAATGTAGAGTATTGATGAAAGGTTTTCCAGCTGGTGTCTGTGTCTATCTGTGTCTGTGTCTGTGTTTGTGTCTGTGTGTGTCTGTGTCTGTGTATGTGTGTATAGTTGTTGCCTCATTTCACGCCTCCAAAACGTTACTGTTACTCGTAGCTACACTTCCCAAATTTTTCACTTTGGCTCCTTTTGTCTCGGAAACCATCACGTGATTCTTATAGTCGCTTGTTCTTGTTCATCTAAATTGTCAATTCTATATGATTTGCTTTTAGTTATTTGTCAGTTTTCCTCTCTAATAGAGTTGCATGTGTTTAAAAAAAAATTTCAATGCTGTTTTATATAGTGTTTTCATAGTTTATATTTCACAGTGTTTATAATTATCATAGATTAAAACGTCAACATAGTGACTGATCAACATAATGGCAGGAAATATTAGCATAATGAAGTTCTATTAAAATATTTCAATACAAAAGTAATCATTTTTACTTCAACATGGCAACATGGCCCGAGGACTGGTTTTCTATCCTACCTTGACTTTCCTTTATGACGGAGAAATCTGACCAATATTAGTTAGTTGTAATGAATTAACGCTAACTAAATTATTGCTTTCTCATGGTGTGTGTCTGTGTCTGTGTCTGTGTGTGTGTGTGTGTGTGTGTGTGTGTGTGTGCGTGTGTGCGTGTGTGCGTGTGCGTGTGTGACCATAGATCGCATAGTTTCCTGAGTTCACGACAATTTTATTACTTTTTTTTTTTTTTTTTTTCCCATGCTGACCACATTTTTTTCTTCCCTCTCCCAAAAAAAATCATTAGTAGTTCGAAGCATCAGTAGTCACACTGTAGTTAAGCAGAATCTCGTCCTTCGTTACATAGATGCGTCAAGTATAAAGCCTTTAATTAATGAATACTAAATTAATTACCTATAATGGTGCTGAACGCCGTGTTGTAATTTATCAAGGTCAACTAGACAGACGAAACCCGATCCATCTCATTAAAGTTTATAATTGTCATAATCCTATTTTTTTTCTTCTTCTTCTTCCGTATAGCGTTGCAACCAACAGATTAATTCTCGTTCCTACCTCTCCTCTCCCTCATCATGCGACGGAAATAGTGCGAGTTATGAGGAAAATTAACATAAGGTAAGATGAAAAATTATAAAGCTGTAATACGAAGAAGAAGAAAAAACGAAACACAATTGATCAAAACAAGTGGGAAAGAATAGCAGTCAAATATTACGTTTTTTATTGTGGAAGAAAATAAGTTAAATATAGTCGGTGGAAAATAAGGGAAATGGTAGTGGTGGAGGGAGGAGGAAGAGGAGGAGGAGGAGGAAGAGGAGGTCGATGATAATGGAGTGTGGTGGAGACTGTGGTGGTGCGCAGTGAACCTTAGTATAGCTGTAGTTAAGAGGTAAATAGTAAAGGTTTGGGTGGAGGAGAAGGATGAAAATGGTGCGTGTGAGTGTAATTTGTGGACGGCAATGGTATGGAACTAGATATTATGCGTGGATGTAAATGGCAGCACACGTGGTGATGCGAATAATGGTTGTGTCTAGGATGATGGGGCTGGTGTCGATGGTGGACCAATATCATAAGTATAAGGCTTGAGTTTTAAAGATGACTGAGTGTTATGTTCAAATCCAAAGATGGGGTGGTATTAGCGCACGTCCTCGTAATGTTGCAGAAAGACGCACACACACACGCACACGCACGCACACACACACACACACACACACACACACACACACACACACACACACACACACACACACACACACACACACACACACACACACACACACACACACACACACACACACACACACACACACACACACACACACACACACACACACACACACACACACACACACACACACACACACCATCTACAGCAGTCACCCAAATAGTTTCAGCTTTCTTTGACGTGATGTTATGTAAAACTGGTTGGGTGACCCGTAGACTTTTTTTCAAATCAAGAAATAATATCTATCATCGATCATTTATGCTTCATCTCTCCATAAAACAAGCAAGTGTCACCAGTCTGAGTACCACCTAATGTTCAACCCTTCCTCTTCCCCCCTATAAATCATGAGCGACATAGATCAGTACTCACGCCATAATGGTAATAATATTCACTTCTACTTGTGATACTCGTAGACTCACGTTAAGGTCATTACGCTTAAAGCAAGATTTGATGGAAGAGAAAACAGCAATCATCATCTGTTTATTCCTTAGACTCTTGTGAAGGACTTAAGTTGTTTGTCCCTGAGTATACAATGGACTAGCTCTTAGTGGCAATTGATAATATGATACAACAACAAGGTTAAGTGCGTTAGAAAATGTGCTTCAGCCTTCCCGATATACCAAAGAGATGAATGAAAGTTGTTCCGGTTAACATGACATGGAATATAAATAGAAAATAACTGCAAAAGATAAAAGAAATAAAGCATATATATCTAAGGAACAGGAGAAGCGTATATTTTAGAGACAATGTAAAGCGATAGTAAATAGGTTGATTGGTGAACAAGATAACATTCAAAGGGAAGAAATAAAGTTACGTATGAAGGGAAATGTTTGAACGCGGCTCGACAACGCAGGATGGAAAGGGAAGAAGGGTGATGTTATCTTAGAGAGAGAGAGAGAGAGAGAGAGAGAGAGAGAGAGAGAGAGAGAGAGAGATCGGCCTCTCTTTTTTAGTTATTTTCTTTTTCTCTTTAGGAAACCGGCAATACAAGTGAGCCTTTTTTATTGAGTTTTTCATTGCCCTTGGCTGGTTTTCTAATTAAAAAAATAAATGAGATATAGAAAAAGTGGTATTAATGATCACCTCCATAATGGAATTTCTATAAAACTCTAGCAAAATATACTTCACTAGACTTTCACTTTGCTGCATAGTCTTTATAAACGCAACATAATATTATATCTCTAAAACATATCACTTACCACCTACATATGTCTATGCAGCTTTTTATCCACAGGTAGATAATAGAACTGCTTTTTTTCTTCCTGTACACCCTTTCTCTTTTATGATTAAATGATGATGAATAATTTCAATCATTGGGATGTTAAAGGTAGCCACTTGTCCTGTAAACCCTTCAGAGATATCCAATATAGTAGACACAGAAACGAGTAGACGAGTGGGTTGATGGGAGAACGAGAGGATAAAGAATGTGTTTAGTTGACTTAGTGAATGAATGATAAATGTAGTGAAAGTATGGAAAAGGAAAGGCAAAGTAAAGCTGATACATTACATCAAAGAAACAGTGAAACAAAAGACAAGTTACGAGAGAATCATTTAGAAGTTATGTTCGTACAAATGACGAGAAAATATATAGTGTAAATGGAGAGTGAAATATAATTCAAAAAGATAAAAGGAATGCAGATGAAATTTTTATTACAAATTTGAATGAGGTTTTAAAAGGGAATAAAAGATTAGCTTGAAAGGCAGAACGAGATGACAGGGGAATAAGAGGAACTAGTGGGTAGAATTAAGTGAATGACGAAAATAAATATTGAAATAAGATAGTCTAAGTGCAGTACACCAGATACCTACTCCTTGCGAGGGCGCCCAAAGGTGAACAGTCCATTAAAGGGTGTTGCATTTGATCCCACCCATCACTCCACACTGATCATGCTTCCTCCCTTAGTATCAGGTGGTTGGCACGTTCCATCCCGTCTTGTTGAGATTTCTTCATTGATTCATTACAATTTTGCATATTTATTTTTAGGTTTGAGTTTTTTTTATTGTGGTGGAAGAACTAAAAGAAAAAAATATGCAACTTTTGAGATAATTTGTTTTAAACTTTCTATTTAGTTCAAACATATATATTTGATTTTATAACTTGACTGAGTTCCTCTCACTTTCTTAGAGGGAATTTTTTTTGCACTGGAAGTAGTTTTTTTGAGTCTTGTATTTTGTCTGCATAGTCATCGTGTTGGATATGTTGTGACAAAAAAAACATTGGGTATGGCAGTGAAGGTGGCACGTCTTGACACACTATGGAAGGTCACCACCAAGCTCACCACTGGAACGCACACAACACACAGACGAGACTGTAATGATAACAGGAAATATTAAAAACAATCTCATAACTTAATTCAATAAAAGAAGTCGGATGAAATTTGAATACAAAGATTCGCAAGTTCAAAAAAAATTTATTACAAATGTCTGTTCTAGAATACTCCTTAATGAACAAAGAAGTAAACAAACTGCAACACACAAAACTGAAGTGATTATGCCTGAAGATTACATAATACTCACGGTTCGGATGTCTCGCCCGTGTGTGGGAGAGGCAGACACTAGACACAATCACACGAGTCACCGCTCACATAACACGGTCACTGCCCTTATAAGAATGCTAAAGGCAAATCCCCCGCCGAGATCTGAGTAGTGACTTACATACACATATCCATTCCGTGCAAAAGAAAAGCGGGACAAACATAGCAGCTGAGTAGGTGGTATTCCCGTAGGAGGCGATGAGCGAGAGGAAGGGGAAAGAGGGAGGTAAAGGACAAAAAAACAAGTGAACTGCGTAGGTACGACGTATATACGGAGGCGAACTGGAGAGAATACCTGGTAACGCGTTGAACAGGATATAACAACACGCAGCTGCATAAACATGTGGCATTAGAGAGACAGGGAAGCTAAAGGGAGAAGGGAAGTGAGAGTGTTGCGGCCATAACACAGGAACTAAAACAAGCACGGTCTCTGCCTACACGTGAAAATCTGTAAGAAAAACAAGGAAAGACAGATGACAAGAAGAAAAATTATTATAGAACACATGAATGAGACGGTAGAAAGTTAAGTTGATTGGAGTGTTGGATGTAAAGGGAATAAAGGGTTTTGATGTTGATAAAGAGATGTTAATACGTAGTCCTTTCTTTATGGCAATAGATGTGTTAGCCTGTATCCTGTTTTCCAAGGATCCAAATGGTATTTATAGATTTTTATGCCACAGATCAGAGGAAATTGTAAAGCTCAAAAGTAAAAAAAGTATTTTTAAAGTATCCAACCATTATGCTGTTCCTGCCAAATAAAGAGACATGGATGGATGAGCTCAAAACAATTTCAGAGCAAATAAATATGCAAGTCGGAGGAAGCAAAGAGTGAAGAGAATTATATGAAATTATATCGGATGCGGAAAATTGCGAATGTTGTAATGCAAGACAGACGTAGAACCGTAGCTTATCAGTTCCGGGTTCAGATTCAATTCCAGTTACTTGAAATTGTTTCCGGAACCTGTTCTATATTACGATTAGGTTTAGGTAAGAAAAAATAGTTAATTGCAGTATATATAAATGAAGTGAGTGAAGGAAGGGAGACGGTGGCCTAGTGGTTAGCGTGCGGGCAGACGAGCTCAGAGTCCTCGACTGGGACTGTAACTTGAAATGCAACAAGGAGCTTCCGCGGTCAGCATGAGCCTCTCAACAACAAACGAGGTGTCACAAAAAAAAAAAAAAAAAAAAAAAAAACTATTTTGTAATTGTATTGTTGCAGGTTTGTATAGTACAGGTAATAATAACTACATGTTGTAATATTATAAATAATCATTATTTATGTGTCCGTAGGGAACATAAAAAAGCTAGTTTTATAGTTATATTGCAACCAAAGAAGTGGTGATGCTGCAAGGGATCGCCTGGAGCTAAACACTCTTATGGGTGTGAAGACATACGGAAGTCCTCCAGCGGCGCATACATGAACAACAAATAAGGAATAATGTTGTTTACAGTCTCTATAACAAGGTTGTTAGACGTGTAGGTGCTGTTGCCACTGACGGCAATGCCACCACAAAGCCACTCCCTTAGTGACCATGAGAAACATTCGTCAGTTGAAAGAAGTGATGGGAGGAAATTCTAGAATTTATTGTATGTCATCGAGTATATCATAACTCTGCCAAAGAAGGACAGTGAAGTAGTTTCCCAAGTTTGCTCCAAGGAGAACACACCAAGGCTGACATCACCAATGGAACGTCATGACATCGTTTGACGTCACACTTTAAGGTAACATGACGTTGTAGTATTGAGACGTGCGTGCTACTTCCCCATCTAGCATGTCAGATCCGTCTTTGAAGGCTTGATTCATATAGGCTGGACATGGCTTATAGGCTGAGGGCGTCACATTTATATGATAACGATCACACAATAAGTCGTAAGCAATTACCTAAACAAACGGTGTTCGTGGTGGGGAAATGTGAAAATGACAACCAAAGTTTACTGAATATCCTGATGATAACATTTACTTGAAGCACTCGAGTAATAGCAAAGGTTCCTTAGACTACCACCATTACCACCATCGAGGTGCACGAGTGACGACTTGCGTTCAGACTCAATAGTCTGAATCATTTAACCTGACGCAAATGTACCCGAGTGGAGTTCCCAGCCACCAGCTAATTGGCTGAGTTTTTAGCTCACAATAGATGATCATTGGTTAACAATCTGACAAGCAGTATCAAACAGGCCGCATTCATCTGGCGTCAACTGTTTTCGAAAATTTTTTGATAGTTTGTCGAGATGCTTGATTTATGATTCCAATACAGTATTCTGGTTGTAGATTTGGAATGTATTAAACAAAGGTTAAAACGAAAATAACGAGTTTAGGTAAAAGAAGATTTACCAGTTCATGTCGAATTTATATAAAATAATTGTCGTAAAAATAAATGTTGACGTCTGACAGAGTTCTCAATGGGAAGCTGTTATTAGGTTTTCAATGATTCAATGAAGTGGAAAGGAATGAAGGTAATAGTCGTAGATGTTTAGATGTATACATTGGTAATGGCGAGCAGCCCTAAAGGAGATACCTGAATCCTAATGAGAAATATTCAGGAACAGGCACCAAAACCATTTTTTGTTTAACTATTACCAAACGTGTATGTTACTGACTATTTTTCATCACTTCCGTCCTATAGCAGCCTCTATGTAGACGAGTGTTAAGTACCGTTTAGTTTAGTTC
>JAPQNM010000002.1:22997102-23022102 GCA_029783475.1 Metacarcinus magister | reverse complement strand
TTTCATTCACAACTTAGCCAAAGGGCGTGACGGGAAGGTAAACACTTTGGGGGGAAAATACTAATGTACATTAATACAACATACGTAAATCGCGTACGTGCCAAAATGTGTTTATCAAAAGAATAAGAAAAGGTGAAAGTACATTACGCACAATGCAATTATTCAGTCTCATGAACCAGAAAATAAATCAAATGACTAATGATTTATTTTAAACTATCATTTAAAAGAAAGTGTGTCCAGAATTAAACCATCTCCTGAAACACCTGATCCACGTCCTGTTAGACATCATTTTAACCAGAAAACATAGGAATGAAAACACCAACATAATTTTAGTGGTAACGAGAACTGTGATGCAAAGGAATTGACGGTGATTTCAAACGTATCGCTAAAATTGAATGTACTTTCTTTTATTTACTCTACTTGCTCTTTTTTAAACATCGTACTTGGATTTTTTGTTATAAAGCGTGAAGGCATTCTGGATCACAATACTATAATGGATTTGTTTCATGGACGAACGAACGATTGAATGTGTTCGGTTTGATGACAAAACGTGAAGGCATCTTATGTAACACAGTGGCAAGTAGGCCGCCACAACACTATTCTCAAGTAAACATGAAATCTAACTTAACCTAACCTAACCTAATATATCCTAACCTAACCTACTTATTCATGTTTGACTTTACATTACATACTGGTGACTCATGTTTGACGTTATACTCACTATTTACTCACTGATAAAAAAAAAATTGTAGACCACCATGTCAGAATTTTGGTGGAAAAAGAAAGGAAACCACATCCAACATGCGTAAAAAAGATTAAAAAAAAAAAACCGAAAAACTACACAATCATTTTTGCATTGCTTTCACTATTTGTGTTTATTTTTCTCGCTGCAGTTGCGTAATTTCAAGTTTTTTGAGGTTTTTTGGGGTCGTAGTCCTGATGATGACAATGATCCAAGTGTAAAGAATTATGAATACTACTGTTTTATCATTTCCTTTCAACTTTTTCCTCAATCTCTCTCTCTCTCTTCTTTTTTTCTCTTTCTCTCTCTTTTTCTTTCTTTTTCCAGTCATCGTGGGTGACTCGCTCAGCTGGTTTTTTTTATTTTTTTTTATTTTATTTTATTTTTTTTTTTTTCGTCGTCGAGTACTGTGACTCGACGTGGTTCTCTGGCACTGGTTGATGGTGTGGTGTACTCCCAGAAAGAAAATCACAAATAACATATATCGAGTACGCCTTTTACTATCCACCCTGTTCGGAAACTTGCACAGGTGAGGTGAGGTGAGGTGGATGTAGCACCACACTCCACCTGTCTCTCCTTGATAACGAAATGAAAAAAAAAAAATATTATTGCAGGTGGGCTGGCCTTTCTTAGCATTGTTATTCCAGTCGTGAGAATAAGGGTCATGGCTGTGAAAATGGTGATATCCAGCAGAAAAAAATGTATATATAAAAAGATGTAGATAAACGCACAAAAAAAAATTCAAGGAGACCCACCAATATGTATTACGAACATTAAAATTTCTCCAAAGCGTTAGAGTCAGGAGTGGTGACAAAGGGGGCAGCATGAGTGGCAGTGGTGGTGACAGGCTGCCCCCACAACCAGCCACACCCAGAAGGCATCCCCAGAACCTTCCCCCCAACCTTACCCCCCACCCCAACCCCCCTCCTTGCAAGGCAGGCACAGGCACGGGTCACGTCATCTCCCCGGTTACCACAACATTGAAAATGATATACTCGTATCTCTTTCTTTTTTTAACCACAAACGTCAAAGTATCTATTGTTTAGGCTGAGTTTGGCGGTGGGTTGAACTTGGCACCAAGGAGAGTAAGGGCGTGGCGTGGCATGGCGGGGTGGGGCGGAGGTTTGCAACGCCCATGGCTCTTCCTGAGGTCATGTGATGTGACTGTCACGAGCCACTAGTTACTGTGAGCGTAACTGTCATGTAACTGTACTGTCAACCAAATGTGGGTGTGACTATGTGCACGCGCAGTCAAATCCATAGTGAAAGTTGATCAAGAAATATTGCATAAAAAAAGTTATAAAAATAAATATAAATAAAAAGATAAAAAGAATAGTAGTATATACAATAGTATATACATTATGCGAAAAAATTGAGATAGATAGATAGTGGGGAGAGAGGAGAGGGGAAAGAGATAGTGATTAGCATTAAATATATAAATTTGTAAACAAACATGTTCTCGTAAAAAGTATACAGTAATCATCATCATCATCATCATCATCATCATCATCATCATCATCATCATCATCATCATCATCATCATCATCATCATCACCACCACCACCACCATCACCATCACCATCACCATCATCATCTATGCCTCCAGGATGTTGAATATTGTTGATGATAATGATAAGTCAAAACAACAACATTAAAACCTAATCATGACTATAGAGGTGACTTCTGCCATGTGTGTGAATAGTACAGTTACTACAGACAGGTAGGGAGGCAAGAGAGACATAACTCTGAAGTTCCTGTTTCAAGAATATGATAAGAAAAGACGAATTAAATAAGGAGTAACGAGGATGAGAATGATCAGGGTGAGAGAGAGCAGGGAATGTTTAGACAGTATTTTCAACGCTTCAATGTTTGAATTTGACAGATCGTACCTTTATGGTATTCATGGCGGAGACAGATTCTGAACACTGATCAATATCTTCTTTAACGCTGCCACGGCACTCCCTTCATCATCCATTGTCAGTGTTGCCTCTAAATGTGTGCAGTGCTCGCTCTTTTCTGAGAGTGTAAGATACGTATAAAGCAAGTGCTCATTCTACTTTTTTGATTACTCGCCGTCAAATGCTAATGAAAAGTGCACAAATATACAGAAGCGAAAGTGGTCTGGAAGAGAAAATCCATCGGTGGCATGGTTCAGAGTGAAGGGTCATGCCCAGCCCAACCCTCCCCTCCCACCTGACCAAACGAGTGACTTTCACAAACACATGATTGGGTGATGAATGCATCTCGTGCAAACCCATACCAACCGAGAGGATATTTGAAATATTTAAGAACAAATTGCTGTCATAATACATATTAAAGAAAGGACGTTACTTTGACAGATAAACAGAAAGACACAGACACACAAACAGACAGACAATACTTACTCCTGTTTTATATTGGTGTCAGTAACAAATTAAAAAATAAATAAACTCGATAACTACTTCTTTTAATTCTTATTGGAACCTGTGTGTGTGTGGGTGGGGGGCGTGGGGGGGTGGGGTGTGTGTGTGTGTGTGTGTGTGTGTGTGTGTGTGTGTGTGTTCGGGGGGGGGGAGGGGGTGAATGGTGTCACATTTTCATCTGATCCATCAAAAAAAAAGTCACGTGACAGCGGATGTGGAGTCTGTGGAGAAGGAAACGAAAGGGAAGGGAAGGAGAGAAGGAAGGACGGGGAGGGGACGAAGGCAAGAGTGTGGAGGAAAGTGACTTGAGAAAAACCCTTGTTGGACGGTTCCCAGACTCAGTTCGAACTGACTTCGCGAAGTGTGCGGTAGTCAGTCGCTCTACCTGGTACACCTTCCCGCTCTCTTGGTGACTACGCCCCTTCCCGCCCTGCCTCAAGCCTTCCGGCAGAGGAAGTGCTAAGATAAACAGATACTCAGTCTGTCATTCAGCTGCAGGTCTATACTGGATTGCAGCCGATATACATTGAATCTGAGACTACCATTTGCATCCCAAAGATGAGGTTTGTATTGAAGATAGACAGATTAAATTTTTGATGAACATTGAACTGGAAAACTGAATTCGACTGACATATGTGAAAATGAACCACGAGACAAGACTTTACAATACTACACACGAGTGACTGAACTTCTCGAGGGATGGAGGAAAACGAAAGCAACTGTGGGGAGTACTAATCAAAATATTCTTTGTCAACAATATGTGTAATGATGATAGAAATATTTAGAATATATCAGCATTAATTCAATACTTCAATCGTTCGTTTTCTTAGACACGCAGATTGGGTTCAATCAGTTGTTGGAGACGTGCCTTATTGCGTGTAAAGAAAATTTCAGTTGAAGAAAATATGTATTGAATGTTCCGAAACTATAGAATCATAGGGCAAGACTTGTATAATACTACTATATCCTGTAAAGCGTGATCTGATGCACCGACAAAAAGTTGTTTGCGTGCCGCACCATTCTCTCATTCTCTTTGTACGGCAATATCACCATCCCGGAGGAACTCGGGTGGTAATCATTTTAAAAGTCTCTAACCTTTCGTATTTTTTTCTACGTTTGTTGGAAAGAATAGTAAAGATAAAAACATTCTTTGTACATATCTTGACGCATCATCGTGCAATAAAAATGAAGCAAATAACATTATGTGTTGTCAAAAAAGAAAAGCTTAACAACGCGTCATTGACCTCAAACACGATAATGACTCCAGTGTTATTATTTAACTATAACTACCTGTATTATTATTGTTTTCACTATTACTTCTATTTCTTGAGCATCGAACGACGATACTGTAATGCAGGATGGAAAAACCACTCTTCGTCAGTATAATGATGTTACGTTATTGGCTGCTCAGTAGAGGCAGTGCAATGGATAGTTCGGAGTAGATTTTGTGACGCTCTCTCTCTCTCTCTCTCTCTCTCTCTCTCTCTCTCTCTCTCTCTCTCTCTCTCTCTCTCTCTCTCTCTCTCTCTCTCTCTCTCTCTCTCTCTCTCTCTCTCTCTCCCTCTCTCTCCTTCTCTCTCCTCTCTCCTCTCTTCTCTCTTCTCTCTCTTTTCCCCCACGCCCCCCGACTGACCTGACGTGGTGAGCACGGATTTCGCACCTACGCGAGGCCATTGTGTGTGTGTGTGTGTGTGTGTGTGTGTGTGTGTGTGTGTGTGTGTGTGTGCGCGCGCGCGTGCGTGCATGCATGCGTGCTTGCATGTGCATGGAGACAGACGGGGGAGGGGAGAGAGAGAGAGAGAGAGAGAGCGAGAGAGCGAGAGCGAGAGAGCGAGAGAGAGAGAGAGAGAGAGAGAGAGAGAGAGAGAGAGAGAGAGAGAGAGAGAGAGAGATTTTTTGTCAGGTGTCAGTGAGCTGGGAACATTATCATGTCCCTCAGGATGTTTACCAGTATTGACAACACTCTCCCTGTGCTGACCTGAGTCCTCCATCACGAGGAATAATATTTGTTAAGCATCCACGGGAGCTCCAGCATGTCTGTTTTCAGCAGAAGCTGTCAACCTCTTCCACTATTGCTACTACTTCTACTCTACTACATAGTATTGCTAATTTCACTACTAATATAATAATTCTTCTAGTAGTAGTAGTAGTAGTAGTAGTAGTAGTAGTAGTACTACTAGTACTAGTACTAGTACTACTACTAGTACTACTACTACTACTACTACTACTACTACTACTACTACTACTACTACTACTACTACTACTACTACTACTACTACTACTACTACTACTTTTACTGTCCAAGTTACTGCTACATCTTAACACAACTGTAAAAACAATTATTTCGAGTAGGATGGACTGTCGATATGCGAAGAAATTAAACCTATAAAAACGTGAAACCAAACTGGCACAAACATAGCAGCTAAATAAACTTATGATAATCAAATGCATCAATTAAAAGATAATTAAATGATAATAGAATTGATCAATTAATGGATAAATTAGAGCCTGGCAGCAACATTGTGTAGGCTCTTTGGTAACAAGAAGACGCGTGCACCGAGTGTCTGGTGAGGTGAGGGTGGTGCGTGGCTGGAGGTGTGGCCGGATGTACTTACCTACTTTACCACACACTGCGAGGCTGTTTTGTGGCAGTTATTGTTTCTTTTTTCTGATTTTTTTCATTTCTTCTTCCTTGTACTACTTTTTCTTGTTATTTTATTTTTCGTTATATCTATCATTTTTATTTATTTATTTTTTTTTTTCGTGGTCTTGATCTTATTGTTATTTTTATTTTTTTGTACTTTTCCTTTTTCTCCTTTCTTTCTTTTTCTTTCTATTTACGTCCCCTGTCAGCCTCACCCAACATGATACAGAAATAAGCTTCAGAATGATGACTATTGATAAATTAACGTAATTATTATCATTATTATTACTATTATTACTATTATTATTATTATTACTATTATTATTATTATTATTATTACTATTACTATTATTATTATTATTATTATTATTATTATTATTATTATTATTATTATTATTATTATTATTATTAGCGTATAGTAGTTAAAGCACTTGGCTCACAACTAAGAGGCTTGAGATTCGAACTATCGGCCTGGTTGAGACATAGGTTAGGTTAGGTTAGTCTGTCTTCACGCTGTCGCCACTGTTACTTAGCAGAAAATAAGTGTGGGAGTGTCGAGAGTTGTAACCTTGCAGCCCGGTAGTGTTGGAAGGCCAGCTATACCTCCTTCATGTATGTGTGCCGCCCTTAGGAAACTGAAGGCCAGCAATCCTGCCCTTTATGATTGACAAGAGATGACAGCAATAGATACTTAGGTCCCATTGGTCCTTATTAGAGTGTATTGGCAATCTTTATATGACAATAGTTATGGTCTAAAACACACCAGGAAATGTAGTAAGCAAGAGAGATATAGGCAAACTATCATTATTAATGTTATTAGCGCTATTACTATTATATTCTTGTTATTTTTATATTTTATTATTTTCTTCTGTCATTATCATTATCATTATCATTACAAGTAGTATTTGCATTTTTATTATTATCATCATTATCATTTTATCACCATCACCATCATCATCATTACTTTCATAATCGTTATCATTGTCATTGTTGTCATTGTTATTATTCTTAGTGGCCTTGTTTGTTTACCTTCTTTCTAAGGTCTCAATGGCGAGTTATCTGTCAGAGTGAACTTTTAGAAACAAAGATTATGTAATTGCAAACCAAATATTTATCAACACGGACTCACTCTCCTTTTTTTTCCTCTCTCTCTCTCTCTCTCTCTCTCTCTCTCGCTCTCTCTCTCTCTCTCTCTCCTCTCTCTCTCTCTCTCTCTCTCTCTCTCTCTCTCCTCTCTCTCTCTCTCTCTCTCTCTCTCTCTCTCTCTCTCTCTCTCTCTCTCTCTCTCTCTCTCTCTCTCTCTCTCTCTCTCTCTCTCTCATACGCACCGTCACACACACACACGCACACACACACACGCACACACACACACGCGCACACACGCACACACACACACACACACACACACACACACACACACACACACACACACACACACACACACACACACACACACACACAACAAATAACCAGGTTTTAACGATAATTTTATACAAAAGCCACTAAACAACAGTGAGTTTCATATATTGTGTTGTGCAATCTTTCTTTCCACTTCTATCACCTTCTACATTATGTAATAGTAACACGTATTTCATATATTGTCATCACACCACCAGCTAGCGCCCACCTCCACCCAAGCCATTAACTTCGCATTCCACCTTGAATCTAAGTACTACTAATATAACACCCACCCTACAGCCACGCCCTTGCAGGAAGTGGGTTCCGAATGGGTGTGGCTCGCTAGGAATAAGGATCGTCAAGGACCATAATTCTATGTGACTGAAGGCAGGAACGATAACCACAAGGATTTGTCCAGTACAGAATTGCTAGGTGTGTCTGCGTGGCCTTTGTGTCCCAAAAAGTCAAGTCATTCAATCTCAAGTATACGAGAGAAAAAAATGAAGGAAAAAAAAATGAAAATAAGACAACGAAAAGTTGAAATGTTGAGAAAGTGAAAGGACTTAAAAACTTTGCTAACAAATTATTTTTGCATTGAGTAAAACACGTACGTACCAGTCCAAGTAGGTTTACAGTTACTTCAACATTGTATCGCTTTCCTCTTAAAGTAAATGACCTCGATTCCCAAAAGATCACATGCACTTAACCAAGCCAACGAGCCTGTTATGCTTTTCACTCAACAGCCTCAACCACGAACAATGATAATGAGAGGAAGGAAGAAAAAGAAAGAAATTAACTATGTGGAAGGGATACATTGAAGGAAACAAATGGAAATGTAAGAGATATTATATTAAATGAAGAAAGAAGACAGAGAGGATTAGGGAAAGGAACCAGAGAAATCAAAGACGTCTGCCATACATATCATCTTCCATTGTTACCGATTAAAAGAAAATAGGAAACAGAAACGTAGATGTTGAAGTGACAGATAATCATGAGAATGCAAGGCTGTGTGGTTGGCTTCACCGACTCGCAGCAGGAAGGAAGGAGCTTGATGCAGAGACGAAAGGAGAGGAAATAAAGAATGGGAATACTAAAAAAAAAATACTGGAAACTAGAATGTAAGTGTAGGATGAAAAAGCAAATATATGTAGGAGAGCGGAAGAGGAACTTGCCAGCGAAAGGTGTCTTGGTACCCACACCCACCGGTTGTAACTCTACTATCTCAACTAACACGCCTCCTTTCACCATGTATCTTGTTTTTTCTTTTTGACTTTCACACACTGATGAGTATTGATAAAAAAAATAAGCGAATCAAAAAAAAGGGAAATATGATTTATAATGTCAAAACTCCGCTGTTTCCATTATAGTGACTTTACTCTTGATTTCTGACTCTGTTGAACGCTGTCACACTCCTGATAGCTGGAAGGTAAAAGCGGTCACAGTCTGTCACTCCAGATGGTGTTCAATGTATGAAAGTTCAAAGTTCCGGTGTTGCTAAAGATATAAATGTGTGGTAATAAGAGTAAAGTCGTGGTGTGTAATGCAGAAAGGCAGTGGGGTAGGTTAGGTTGGGAGGCAGAGGCAGTTATATGCGTACAGTAATAGTAGTTGTATTGCATTGTATTCTCGCGAGGTGAACTATGGATTGTTCTGCTATGGTAAGGTGGCAGGAGGATAAATATTTGGGACCTGTTTTTTGAGAATGATGATTGGGAAGTGTTGTTGAGTTATGTTGTTGGTATGTGGCTGTCATTGAGGGAGAAAGAGAAGGATGTTTAGGAAGCAAGCAATATTTTTTTTCTCTCTCTTTGAGGGAGGATGACTCAGCACGAAGCTCCAGGGGCGTGGTGAGTCCTGTGTTGAAGGGATGCATTACATGACCAGTGGATTCTTATCGGCAGGATATTTGTGTATTTATGTGTTTTATATACTTGAGGTTTTTGATGTGTACTATTTTTTAACGTTGGCTGTGCATAAGGATAGATAAGTTCATCGAGTGTGGTGTCAAAAAGGAATCAAGACACATACGTGATGACTGTGGGACACGTGTTCTGGTTAACCCTAGTTCAGTTATCGCAGACTGCCTTCACGACCACCTACATAACACACACACACTCACTCTAACTCTGCAATCCGGGACAACAGGAATACAATGAAAATATAAACATAACTGAATTAATATATAAATGATAAGTACAGTATCTTGCTCCACCTTTAACCCGTTAGAGCCATAAGCTTTGATGGAGATAATATATATTTTTTGTATCAATAACTACATCATTACGGTTAAATCACAAGGTCACATTGTCATACCAAAGATCTCTTCGCTCGGATGAAATTATTGATCGTTTCCTCTTACAAACACGCCCAGAAAAATTTTCGCTACAGTGAAGTGAACACAGCAGCGGCCATTACAGTGTGATGGATGAACGGAGGCGTGGCTGCTCTGCCTCGTACATGTGTGGATAGACAGGCTTAATGCAGCGCCTGCTTAATGTGTCTACCTTTGTTAGCCATATGGTGGTACTGTGGGTGCTCAAAGATCCTGGAAATGGTATTATAGTTGTTCCTTCACCATTCCACAATGATCTTTAATTGTCTTGTTCATTGCTGTCAGCATATTCTAGAATTTCTTTGTAAAAGCTTTGGGAAAGCCTTTTAAGAAATCATTTTCTTCCTGGAAAGTGGAAAAACCCTAAAGTTATCTTAGATGTGATTAATGAGTTGGTTTTCAAATACTATTTTTAAGTGCGATGTTTTTCATAATTAATTAATTTGAAAAATACAGTGCTATTTTTTAAAATGTAACTAAACATAAATGATAATCAAATCAAGCCAACATTTCAAGAGTGTTTACGTGTCCCAGAATCTATGAGTGGGATCCAATTGGGCATTGGAGATGGAAGCATATTTGTTCCATCTGATTGGAGAAAACAAGAATTTAGTTTAAATTAAAGTTAACTATTAGCTGTGGTGAGCTAGAATCATGGTCGTTGCAATAATGCATTTTACTAACTCAATAAGAGTGAAAGTAACATTAGTTTCCTGATGGACGGGATCACTTTGTTGAGTGTGGTCGCCGATCTCAATCCTACCCAATTTGTCAAATGAAAATTCGAATTGTATTTTTTTTTTCATCATCAAATTATTTTGTTTATTTTAGAAAGTCTTTCTACAATGTCCACATTTATATAAAATTATTTGCGTGCGTGTTGGCCTGTATTGCTTGAGCATCAGATTGACTGACGAGCTACACTGACCAATTTAAAAATATGTCCGCGACACATTTATTCAATCTGACTGGAGTATAGTTTACTGCGAAAGTATATCATTATAATCATAGAATATGTTTCAATCATTGCAGCACACTTTTGAGGAAACTTTCACAATTTGGAAAAAAAAATATTTAATGGTCAGTGTTGTGCGTATTTACAGATTACATATAATAGAAATATAGAAAATGTTTAGACCAATGGTTCCCGACTTTTTCCATTTTGTGGGCACCTTCCCAACTACGATACTCTGCATGGCCCCAACATGTCCTCCTTCCATATGTTATTAGTAGTGGTAATGAAGATAGGAGCTTCACGAAAACAAAAGACGAACACTAGGAAAATATTCCAACATATTGGTTTTCAGAATCCAGTTTTAATTCGAACTTTTAATTTTCAACTTCATGACTCAACAGAAAATACCTAGTTAGGAAAACCCTACAAGAACGGATTTGTGTACCTGTAGATACGATAGATATATTTGTATGTGTGTGTGTGTGTGTGTGTGTGTGTGTGTGTGTGTGTGTGTGTGTGCGCGCGCGTGTGTGCATGTGCGTGTGCCTGTACGTGTGCGTCCTGACAACGCCCCATCTGCAGAACGTGAAGTGACCTAATACAAGACGGTCCCAACATTCCTTCAATCACCTCACGAGGAAGCACTACGAGTTACAACTAATGTTAACTTTTAAGACTATGACTCAACCACCAAACTTGTGTACCAACTAACTAAATCAAACTTAGCGATTATGCACACATACATTACCCGGTGATCCGTAGTATTATATTGTTCCTACAGTAAATCTTTATCAAAGTGTAGAAGTTGTTAAATCTTCCATTTCGACAATACACTGGAAGAAAGTAACTCTCATTACGTCAAGCCAGCCTCTCTGTCTTCCTTTCATTCCATCCTCAGTTTTATTACTCACCATTCACTGTTCTTTTTGACATCCAGTTTTGTAATAAGTTATCACTTTATCGCAATGCTGTATTTTTAAGCTGATTTTTTGTGTTTCGCTTCCGCCGTGCAGTGATTGGCGCGTCCACCTACAAAGTGGGTTGTCCTGTAAAGTGTAGGCTCAACCACCGCCCACTCAGGTAGTCATCCTCCCATGCAGGTTGGTAGACTTTGGGAGATTATTTATAGGGAAGGAAAACTGTGGTCACCTCAAATATCACAGAAAACTCTCCGTTCCTGAGAAGGGATTCACGCCCACTACATACAGGCACGTACGTACATCAAGGACACTAAATTAAACGTCAAGACAACAGTGTTAACATACACTCCACACTTGTACTTTCCTTAATCAGGTTTGTTCTGGTTATTGGGAATATGCTCTTGATTTTTTTTCTAAGAGTCACACTTTCTACTCATGCCGAAATAGTTTTTTTACACTCAAATATCACCTAGTCATGACCTGACCGACTTAAGGGAGAGTGATGTTGCGTTTTGAGTTTAATGAATATCATAAACAACTGGCATTTTTCAAAACTTAAATATATATGACAAAGTTTGACTAATGGGCATGCATATAAACTGTTGATTGACCCTATGTTATACATGTACACGTTGGTAGGGTGCTGCTTACGTCACGCTTATGATACACCCGTAAAATTGGGAAGTGATGGAAGGCAGATGTTGGTTGTGTGGGAATGTGACTCATGAACTTTGCAGTGTTATGTATGCCCCACTCCCAACCCTCAACAGTTTCCTCAATACAAAGCCACAATGAAAACTGCAATGTAATGGACAACATGGAGGTGATTTTCCACTGTGTAAAAAGAGAGTGAACTTGTGGTGAGTGTGGAACTCCCGGCACATATTTCCAACGTGGTTGTACGGCGCGACAAGTCTGCTTCCAGCCTCGAGTCTGCCACTTTATTAATGTTATTGTTGTTGTTTTGTTGTTGTTGCTGCTGCTGCTGCTGCTGCTGCTGCTGCTGCTGCTGCTGCTGCTGCTGTTGAATGTTGTTGGAGTGTTGTTGTTCTTGTTTTCTATGCTGTTGTTGATTCAGCTGTTGCAACGAATAATGATGATAGTGATGATGTCAACTTATCTCATACTAGTAAGTATAGATTGCTCCCACACATTACCTCGCCCCCCCAGGTGGGTGGGTGCCAAGAGGTGTGTCGGGGGCAGTGTTGGCCCGGCCCGGCGGGGCGTGGTGAGGGGAGCCTTGTCTCACGCCTCACTTCGTGGCTTTTGTTTCTGTCTGCCTTTGTTTCCCAATCACTAGCCTCCGTTTCCACCGGAAACCAAAGGCCAGGCAAGTAATTTTGTCTCTTTTGATTATTTTATTTTTGAAAGAAATTGAAATGGTTTATGTAGAGTTATTTGAAACATGAGTTGCAGACTTTTGTCGAGGACTTTTTTTTTTTACCAGTTTCATTCTCTGGCCTGCCTCGATATCTGGAACAAAAAAGAAAAAAAGAATAATACGTTTGTGTGTAGAGCGACAGATTCATCCCACACTAAACATATGTAAATATATTGTTGCATGGTCATGATAACCATATTTAGTTAATATTTAGTCATCCCTCGCCAACACTATAAAAGTATACAGCTTGTCCACCCCATTACACAAAGATCCCAAAGCCTACTCAATATATTTACCTAACTATACTCTCTTTTCTGAGTTGAGTGAAGATTCTGATAACCAACAGTAAATTCTTACATGTCATTTGTGTGTTACGTTTTCTTCTGGGAGAAATTAGAACTTGAATGATTGGGTTTAGTAATGAACATCATTTATTTACCTCTTTCTTTGTGGTGACTGAGAGGGAAAGAAAATAGCGGATGATAATTATGACCGCAATAGTGACTTTCCAAAATACGCTAATTGTTCAATTCAGTAAGGTCACCTCATCAAATATTAACAGGTTTTTTTATATCAAAATACATAATAACATATAAAATAATATGCCCCGTTTTTGCCCACTGATACACTTTTCCGTGCCACTTATTCTAAGGCCAACGATTTACATAGTTCATATAGTAATACTCTCATACTATACTATACCATACAATTAAATACATAACACTATGCACTGTATATCGTTCGGTGATTTAACTGTGTCCATTACACTCTATATTGTTTTGGTTCTAATATTTATTAATCTGTAGACTCCATCGCTGGGTGTAGGTGTGGAGGTGAAGGGATGGGATGGGAGATTGTGATGATTGTGGTGAGGCAGGGTGATGGGCGGTGATGAGGGTGATAAAGGGTAGTGATAGGTGGTGAGAGATGTGATGATGGTTACCTCGAGAGAGTTCAGGACAAACAAACACACGAACTTGATGATAACTGTTACTCCTATGTGTCGCCTTCCCAACGTGACCTTAACTTAGCATTCCCACCACCACCACCACCACCACCACCACCACCACCACCACCACCACCACCACCACCACCACCACCACCACCACCACCATCGTCTACGACACATACACGCGAAAAAGTAATAAGACAATAATAACAAATAGAACAATGCCCTTTTTTTTCTTGTTAGTGGAAAGAAATTGTTTGGTTAGTTTGATTCTGACATTTACAACGGACTGCATTTTTTCGTGTTGGTTAAAATTTCTCCACACAAACAAAAAGAAAATCATGAGAAAGAATGAAAAAGTGTGTAGAAGTGTGTGTGTGTGTGTGTGTGTGTGTGTGTGTGTGTGTGTGTGTGTGTGTGTGTGTGTGTGTGTGTGTGTGTGTGTGTGCGATTTATATTTTATTGTAAATATTTGCTTTCGTTTAAAAGAATCCGTTTCTTTCTAGTGTTAGCTGTCGCTCTCTGGTTAACGTACTTTCCATTGATGGTCGTTGTACTGAGTGCAGTCGGCTGGTTCACTTTCACTACTTAAAAAGAAAAGAAATATAAACAGGGCAGAAAACTGGATAAACCCCTTTTTTCAATTACTTGCTGACGGGGGAGAGCGAGGCATGAACCAACCTGATGCGTACTGGTACATAAACATGTTCTCGATATATGCATCATCGTTGCCAGACTCCTTCACTTAGCCACCTCCACCGCCTGCATCCACCCACCACGCCCACTATCAAGTACTAATCAATGCAAAAAAAAATTATACTTTCAGATGACATGAGAAACACTGAATCATTCCATCTGTTTTCAGTTGTCACACCGCTAAACGAAAATTATTCTCACACCAAACTATTCGCAATTCGTCGACCAATCCCTCAATGTATTTTTGAAAACCTCGTTACGATTGTTGGGTCAGCGACAGGCAGCTAATGCTTTCAGATCAAGCCGATGCCGCGGGAGGCAAAGCAAGGCGAGGCATGGCATGGCAAGGCAAGGCAAGGCAAGGCAAGGCAAGGCAAGGCAAGGCAAGGCAAGGCAAGGCAAGGCAAGGCAAGGCAAGGCAAGGCAAGGCAAGGCAAGGCAAGGCAAGGCAAGGCAAGGCAAGGCAAGGCAAGGCAGCAGACAAACATCATCCCAATCAAGGTCGTCAAAGCAGTGTTCACGCATGCCTGACTTTAGCACTTTAGAGTTTCGTCAATCAGCCGCCACAAAGCAGATTGACAGAAAACCGTCCGGGAAACCAACAGCAAAGAAGATCAGGCACCAATACGGCACATACAGTGGACGCAAACCGATTCACGCAGCACCTTGCATGGGGTTTTGGTTCACCCTTCACGCACTGTTTCCGGACCAACTGGTTATTGTTAGTGGTAGGAAAGGAGGTATAAAAAAAGAAAAGAAAAGCAGTGATGCAACAGTATTACCAGCGAGAGCACAGCATGACTCAGTCTAAATACCTTAGTCCAGTGAGACCAGTTTGATTAATTCTCTCTCTCTCTCTCTCTCTCTCTCTCTCTCTCTCTCTCTCTCTCTCTCTCTCTCTCTCTCTCTCTCTCTCTCTCTCTCTCTCTCTCTCTCTCTCTCTCTCTCTCTCTCTCTCTCTATTTATCTAGTTCGCTATCTATCTCACATCATGTAAGTGCACAACCGGTCATTGTCAACACCCGTGGCGATGAAATTAAAGACTAGCTCTAGGATCCAGCTTTCCATTGATGTTCTCGTTTCTACCCATTACTCCACCACCACGACACTCACTCACTCACTGGAAAACTTGACCTGCACTTACAGACGATATACAAGGACTACTCTGGACACACAGCTTTTTAAGAGTGTTGTATTTTACTTGTTTTTAGGTTTATGAAAATGACACCAAGAAGTACTGAATGTTTATCCTATTTGAGAGAGAGAGAGGAGAGAGAGAGAGAGAGAGAGAAGAGAGAGAGAGAGAGAGAGAGAGAGAGAGAGAGAGAGAGAGAGAGAGAGAATAGTTATAAAAAGTATTATACATTTACCAACAATACTATCTAATTTCCTTTGGCATTTTTAATTCTGGAAACGTTAAGAACACGCATTAACATCAGTTCTGTCATGTCTTATTAACGTAATGTCTTATAATATTCGTCATTCTCATCCCCGACATGGGTTGAGAACGTTAGTATGTAAGTATCGCACTTCCGCCACCCTGATCACACACACACACACACACACACACACACACACACACACACACACACACACACACACACACACACACACACCTACCTCTCCCTGCCCTTAGAGGCTGGAAAAGAGGATTAGGAAAGAGAGACGAGGTATTTACTAATTAATACACCAACGCAATATACTATCAACTTTTGTTTTATTTTCAACTATAGAAGTCCTATTGGTTTCTACTGCTACTACTATGGTCAGTATTGGGTTATTTTTTTCTTTTTCTTTTTTTTTTATGCAAAATACCGTATTTCCCTCGTAACACAGGCTATAAGTAACGGATATTGCATAATAATTTTTACTACTCGTACTTTCCCCCTTAATTATGAGTGCCGTGACTGATGACTGATTTATTACCTGCCTGCAACCACGTGACTGATGGTGACGAATTATTCACGTGTATATATGTATTTCTCTCTCTCTCTCTCTCTCTCTCTCTCTCTCTCTCTCTCTCTCTCTCTCTCTCTCTCTCTCTCTCGCTCTCTCTCGCTCTCTCTCTCTCTCTCGCTCTCGCTCTCTCGCTCTCTCTCGCTCTCTCGCTCTCGCTCTCACTCTCACTCTCACTCTCACTCTCACTCTCACTCTCACTCTCGCTCTCGCTCTCGCTCTCTTTTTCTTTTCACGTGGCTGCAAGTGTTCAGTGCAGCGTTGAATTGTCACTGGAACCCGTTAAGGCGCGACTCACTCTCGTTGCAAGGGAAAGGTGTGTTTGTCTCTCTGCTCTTGTTTGCTCTTTACTTTCTTTCTTCCGCTGCAGACAAGTTCACGTTCTGTTATGTGGTGAGGAAAGATTTTATTTTATTTATTTTTTTAATGGATTTATTATCATTTTTTTCTGCTTTGCCAGTTTTGTATCCTTTATGATCTGGTTTTATAGTCTAATGGAACCAACACAATGAAAAAATTAAATCTCTCTCTCTCTCTCTCTCTCTCTCTCTCTCTCTCTCTCTCTCTCTCTCTCTCTCTCTCTCTCTCTCTCTCTCTCTCTCTCTCTCTCTCTCTCTCTCTCTCTCTCTCTCTCTCTTTCTCTTTATATGTGCGTACGTGTGTGTGTGTGTGTGTGTGTGTGTGTGTGTGTGTGTGTGTGTGTGTGGCGTACATGTTCGAGGTGCAGGCCTGGCTTGGCACTACTGCGGAAATATATTGTGCAAGGTAGATGCAGCAGCAGCAGCAGCAGCATCAAGACTCTCCATTCATGATATCTTGATTTATATATTCAATGCAAGTGTTTACTGTGAAGACAATTGTAGTCTGTGTTTAATCTGACTCACCTATTTTCAGTATTATTTTATCAATGCAGTCTTAGTATTCTTATTACTGCTATTTCTGGTACTATATCTGCGACTACTACTACTACTACTACTACTACTACTACTACTACTACTACTACTATTAAGATTTCATTGAGCAAAATTTTTTTTTTATTTGCTATCAAAGAAGAATTAAAAACTTTCACTCCTTTGTAATTTTATTTTTTTCGGTTATACGAATTCTTATTTAACACGTGACACCTCCCTTCTCCCCCCCCCCGTCCCCCCCTTGCCAGGGTGACGACAGGCCTCCACACCCTCGCCCTCACCCTACTGTTGGCTTGGTCGGCAGCTGCACTCAACCAATGTGCCCTTCATATAGTGCGTGGCGGACACCTCAAGTCCAGCCTTCAGCATCACATCTACTCTAACGTCCTTGGAGTTCCGTAAGTTACCGCTATAACGACCATATAGTTTTTTATTCTAGTTTTTTTTTTTCATATTTATTGGCAATATATCATGGAAATTATTCTTTTATAGTATTTTCCTTTCAAACGTAAGACAGAAATGTATAAGATATGATTTCCGTTGTCAGGACGCCAGGGTCGGTGTGTATTACGTATGGTGATGTGGACAGCGCCATCTATGCAGCCACCACGCGCATCAGTAAGTCCCAAGATCATGACGACGTGTGGTTGTGTTCATTGTAATGGTGTGGTCGAAGGAAACTTGCCTTGGTGTTTTGGTTCCTTCATTATACTGTTTTATTATACTATTCTTGATGGGGGTTGATAACAAATAATGGAAGTGGATGGTAATGATTATAATAATGATAATAATAATGGATACTAATAACGGATAATGATATAAATTTTTTTTCATAGTTATTATAATTATTATTAGTATTAGTATAATTAGTTTTATTGTTATTACTACTATTTTCATTATCATTAATATTATTATTATTATCATTATTGTTATTATCATTATCATAACTACTACTACTACTACTATAATATCATCATCGTCATCGTCAGTCATTACCTATCACAACTTAACAAAACAAACTCGTCGTGCCCTCAGACATCGTGCATCCTGAAGGAGAGTGGACGCCGGACGACCTCGGCCCAGTAGGGGAGGTGCTGCTGGAAGCGTCGAGGATTATCGCCAACAAGTAGGTTTTCTGGTACACTTAATCGTCGTCTTCCGGCATGCGAGGGTGGAGGTAATGTTGGCGCATGTACAGTACGTGCACAGCGACCCTGGACGCTTACTGGTTGACGGGGAAGTGGTGAAAAGAAAGAAAAAATGTTTCCACATAACAACAAGGCCCTTGCGTCGTGTGGAATGGGAAAAAAAAAACTTTTATAACCAGAGAGAGAGAGAGAGAGAGAGAGAGAGAGAGAGAGAGAGAGAGAGAGAGAGAGAGAGAGAGAGAGAGAGAGCAAACCTACAGGCCACAGAGATGCACTGTAGCTCACAGACATGTACCATACAAGACAGTTCAAGGACGTGCACCATAGCAGCCTTCTGAGGAAAATTAGTATAACCTCACTAAGATGCACTATGACTCCCTAAGGTGCACTATAGCCCTTCAGAGGTCCACCAGCGCCCTTGTAGGTAGTTCAATACATAGCTCACATAACTGTACGCCAGCCCCCAAAAGTGTGTCTCATTCCGAGAGGTGCGACTTGATAAGACTCGCGTTGGGTTGTGGTCACGCTATTGTCACGTGGAAAATATTGAGGTTTTATTTTGTGCATAACGCAATCTCTCCCTCTCGTGTTGGTGGTGAACAGGGGAGCTTTGTTAGGTTTGTGTGTGTGTGTGTGTGTGTGTACGTGTGTGTGTGTGTGTGTGTGTGTGTGTGTGTGTCTGTGTCTGTGTGTGGGTGTGTCTTTGTCTGTGTAAGTTACTGATGAATGTGGTAAGTGCGCACGCGTTTCTTTGTACTTTTTTGTTGCTAATTTTTCTTATTATAATTGGATTGATGGTTCTTGTTTTCATCGTCGTCAAACCTAATTTGGAATAATGAGAGGTTAGGAAACAGTAGCCGTAGGGTGGGTAGAACAGGAGGGAGAAAGGTAACTGAAGCGTTTCCTTGACACCTCGCCACCCCGTCTCATCACGCTTCATGTCACGTACAACTCATCCAACGTTTAACCAATCATTGATCTTTAAACAGGTACAGCCAATCAACTCTTCCATGCCACGCCAACAATGCTAACCCTCCCTTTCCTTCCTACTAGTCTACCCTCAAAATCCACCTCTCCTCTTCTATAGAATGCAACACGGTAACGTCATATATTCACTCTGTTCCACATAACTTCCACGTCCAACTGCCGCTACGTGATCTTCTGACGTCACAGGACTCAAGGTTTATTTTATTACCTGACGATTCAGAAGCCGTGGTTACTGTTGCTGTTGATGTTGGTGTTGGTGTTGGTGTGTCTCCTTGGCCCTTGGTTAGCTTGATGGCTCCGTCCTCCCACCTCCTTCACACACCGCTCCGACCTTGCGTGCGTCATGAAGGGAAAGACAAGAGAAAGTGCGAGAGAGAGAGAGAGAGAGAGAGAGAGAGAGAGAGAGAGAGAGAGAGAGAGAGAGAGAGAAAGAGAAAGAGAGAGAGAAAAATTCTTCCACACCTTGCAACACACGTCTGCCACCTGTGTGTGTGTGTGTGGGGGTGGGTGGGTGGGTGGGTGGGTGGGTGTGTGTGTGTGTGTGTGGGTGGGTGGGTGGGTGTGGATGCTGGCCCGCGAGTCGCCATGAATAATCACTTTCTTAGACGATTCATTCTCATTCTTTGTTCCTCTGGTTTTCATGTGTATCTTTGCCTAATCAGGGTGTGTGTGTGTGTGTGTATGTGTATGTGTATGTGTGTGTGTGTGTGGGTGTGTGTGTGTGCCTGTACGAGCATAAAAGTCTGTATTGCGTATATGTGAGTAAGCATTTATGTAAAACGTCTCTCTCTCTCTCTCTCTCTCTCTCTCTCTCTCTCTCTCTCTCTCTCTCTCTCTCTCTCTCTCTCTCTCTCTCTCTCTCTCTCTCTCTCTCTCTCTCGTGAAGGTTCAATGGTCACTGCTTTCCTTTCCTTTTAACACATGAGTTATTAAGACAAGACTAATATCTTTTTAGTGTCACCCATTTCCCACGGTCCTTTCCCTTTCGTACCTTCTTTCCTCTACTTTCACACCTAAGAGTAATTATTTTTTTCGTTTCTCCTTGGTTTAGACTTCCTTTCGTCTTCCCTTCACCAGCCCACCCTCATTACCGTTGCCTTTTGCCCCTTCCCACCCACCAACTCTCACTTGAAGGGTCAGACAAACTTGTTACCTTTCCAATAGCGTAATACAAGCTCACCTACGCTTCGTTTCACCTCACTTACCTCACGTAAACTTGAATGTGCTTGGGGCCTATCTGTTTCATTTCTTTCTCGAGCTGCTTTTTTTTTTCGTTTGCATATGTATGTATTTATTATTTTTCATGTTAATATAAAAGAAAGAAATGTGTAGAGGAAGTTATGGTAATCTTTGCTGTAGTTGTGTTTCAGGATTATGAGAGAGAGATGTGAGTGATGTGTTCGGTAGAAATATGTACTTTTTCGTTGCATTGCATCGAGAAATATTCACCAACAGCTCACGGAATATTTGGTGGAAATTTCAGGTTTAGACGTGGTTTTCACTTTTCTTAATTTTTTGCGTGTGTGTGTGTGTGTGTGTGTGTGTGTGTGAGTGTGAGTGTGGGTGAGTGAGTCTGAAGGACCCTAGCCCCTTCACACACACACAATTATTGCTATATCTGAAGGCCATCACCACCACCACCACCACAATATTGCTAGGGTTCCAATCTTGAACCAGTTACTAATAACCGGTCTTCCGCTGTCTCCTAACCCTGCCCGCTCGGTAGGTCAGTGAGTACACACACGAACTCATAGGTGAAAGGAAATAAAGATACCCTGTTGCTTGGCTTACCCCAATAAAGTTACGTATCGTATTACCTCTTCCACTACCACATCCGTCACGCTACTGTTACCACCACCACCACCACCACCACCACCACCACCACCACCACCACCACCACCACCACCACCACCACCACCACCACCACTACTATTATCCTACCCACCAAACTACCCTCTGCCCTCCACAGGTACAGACTCTCGCCCGCCGAAATCGCCCATGACCTGCCGCTGCTGGACACGACCGGCACCGCTGCCGCCGCCATCTGTCCGCGCTACGCCTCGCCGCTCACCTGCACACCTGGGAGGTACCGCCGCATCGATGGTCTTTGCAACAACCTACACAGCCCTACCTGGGGCGCCACCAGGGCCGTCTTCACCAGGTGAGTGTGGGGGTGGAGGGCGTACGCCTGCGCACACACACGACAAGTGATATTAATTAATGATGATGATAATGATAGTAATAATGATAATAGTAATGATAGTATGTAATAATAAGGATGATGATAATAATAACAATAGTTTTGATAATGGTAATGATAATAGTAATAATAATAATAATAATAACAATAATAATAATGATAATAATAATAATAATAATAATAATAATAATAGCTAATGATAATAATAATGATAATAAAAGCTAATGATAATAATAATGATAATGATAATAATAGTATTGTAATAATTATAGTAATTATGATCATTGTAATCATTACTATCATGATTTTTAAATTATCATTAAGTATATCAATTGATATGATCATTACTACTTACTATTACAACTGCTGCTGCTGTTACTACTACTAATACTAATACTCTACTACAACTACTAATACTAATAATAATAATAATAATATTCTACTGCTTTACTACTCTACTACTACTACTACTACTACTACTACTACTACTACTACTACTACTACTACTACTACTACTACTCTATTACTCTACTACTACTATTACTACTATTACTACTATTACTACTACTAATAATAATAATAATAATAATAATACCACTGTGACCATGACAGCTTTCACCCCTCGTCTCCGCCACATAACGGCACCCAACTTGATGGGCGGAAGGCGAGTCCGTTGTTGATTGAGACTTGGGAAACCGAAACCGTCATTTAGAGGGAGTAAAAAAATAATTGTCCATTGTAATGAGTCACCCACAAGGTCCTGCCTTCCTTGAAGCTGCTATCGGTCCTACACATCAGTATTGAGAGTCTGTGGTCGACAATAAGACCAAAAGAAACGTAAGAGAAGAAAGTACTCGTGTTACTTAGAGACTTTTATTCATTATCTCGTGGCTTCACCCATTTTGTCCTCCTGTTCTTGTTGTGGCGTCTTGCGATGACACTTTCTTAATATATGTATATGCAACCATAACGACTGTGTATGTTTTTAATTCGCATTCAATATTCTTGTATTATGAGAGTATGTGGTAGATTCATGTGCTTACAAGATCAGATACATAGACTTGAACACATGGAGACTCTTGTGGTGTGTTCATTGAAAAGGTGTCAGAGTAGATAAACAGATGAGTAATCTTCAACAGTTTATTTTCTAAGAGAGGAATCAACCTTAGTGAGTGTCATCATAACTAACGGAAGAAAAACAAATCTTACCCAGCAAGTAGCGAAGAAATTTTTATTTCTTTCAATTATTGTACGGTATAACTCTGCCTTTTTATGAGATAAATTTCAAAGAATCAGTATTCTTAAATCTGCAACTGTCACAGTTTTACACAATTTTATATCCCATATTTCATTGGAGAACAGCGCACTTTCTGGAATACAAAGAGTCGTTCTATAACTACTACGCTTTGGTTGCTCGTTTGTGGGTTTCCCTTCCCTCGGGGCAGATCACACTGGGCGGCGGCCAGAACCAAGCTTGGAACGGTAATCACGTTATGGTGGTGCATCAAACCCTTGTATATATGTCAATCACCAATTTGCTTGTTTTCTTTCACTCAAAACGTTATCTCTCTCTCTCTCTCTCTCTCTCTCTATATATATATATATATATATATATATATATAATATATATATATATATATATATATATATATATATGTATATATGTATATATATAAATGTGTATATATATATATATATATATATATATATATATATATATATATATATATATATATATATATCGTGTGTGTGTGTGTGTGTGTGTGTGTGTGTGTGTATACACACTCATTCATGCATCAAATTGCACCATCTTTCTAGCCACGTCCCTCTCGACCATCTCCACTCACATACACAGATTTTCTTCATATTTATCTCCGAGTATGAAAACTTTCCCCAAATTATCCTGTCAGGAGGAGTCTTTGGAAGTCACATACATTTCTCTAACCATATTTGCGCTCATTGTGGTCCCTTTCCATCGTATGATTTATAGACAGCGGTGTGTTTCTCAATACGTTTATCTGCACGCCTTTCTCACTCTACTTTGCATGCTAAGACCTTCAAAGAGATTATGTCACATCTCTTCTACACGCATACTTCAGACAGTTTCTCTTTTTTTCCTAACTTTCCTTTATATGTCAGGGTTTTCTTATAGCCTGAACTATTTTTATTGAGATATGGTACAAGTTTCTCCAATGTACATGCAAGTTACCTATTTCCTTACCTGTCTCTCCAGTAAACGTAGGTGCCCCAGTTTCTTTACTTGTCTAACCAGTACAGGTACCCCAATTTTTTCCTGTATCACCAGTAAACGTAGATGCCCCAGTTTCTAGTCATACCCCGGTTTGTTTTTGTTTTTTTTCTCTCTCTCTTTACTCCAACCAGTTTATGTTACTAGCCTTAGTTTCCCTTTACACTCTCCACAGCAACAAAATCTTACTATTTACTAAGCTCTAATCTCTCTCCATTCACGCACTTGTAGGAAGAAAAAAAACTTGTGAAATAGCCACTCCAAATTCATTGATACTCATAAGATAATTTCCATCAGTATACGTAAAGGTCTATTTATTTTCAACATAATATATCTCTCCACTCGTTGCCATCCATGTGTTGCATCACTCATATAACTCCACTTGTGTGTGTAATAGATAACGCGTGTAACATTATTTTGATTTCCTGCAGTCTGCATCCTGAACTAACCACAACAACATCCATTCCCTTAATCACACTACGTACTTACAAGGGTGTCAATAGTATAACCTCTGCTATGCCTCCAAAACCAGCCCCGTTTGTACCGTGGTTACACATATCAAAATTTCTACTCTGATAACCTCCAATCTGTATACTTATTTCTTTTTAATATTATGTATAGTTAGTTTGCTTCACCACACACGAATTTATGTATGAAAATAAATACCTGTACCTGCTGAAGTAAGCCATATTCATATACATTAGATTTTACAGTAGGCTGTGTTATCTGTTGGACTTTGTATTCCGTATGCATCTGATAAACTTGACCTAAGCTTTTTTACCATGTGTTGCAGCCTTACTCCCAATATTGTTAACTTAATTTCAATTTTCATGGAGATAACAGTTCAACTTTTTCTTTTTTTTACACTAGTCTGGTGTTTTTGCATTCCCTCGCGTCATTTAATACAGGAACCCGAGGCTGACCTTGTAAGCGTATGATCATATTTGAATGCACACACTTTCCAATTATTTCGTTTCAGTTTTCTAACCTTTTTCATAGTTTTGTTTCGAATCTTAAGTGTCCTCAAGCAGGCACACATGTCCAAGTCTTGCACATCGTTAAACTTCGTGATGATGATGATGTGGTGTTCATATAGTTTTGTTCAGCTATAATCAAGCTAGTTGCCGACTC
>JAPQNM010000002.1:22952102-22992102 GCA_029783475.1 Metacarcinus magister | reverse complement strand
CATTCATTCTTTAATTGAAAAAGGACTTCTTGTATTTAAATTCAATTAACTGTAAATTTCAATCCAGAAACTGTCCTTAGAGGTGTGACTGAGAATGTTCTGTGTTCATAAAGATGGATCTACTCTCATGATGGTTGTTCATCATTGTTTTGAAAGGCAAGTTCCATGCTTACATGGGTCACCTTTCGTCTCCTGATGGCAGCTCACTAAGCAATGTGGTGATCTGCAACTTGTCTGTCAATTCACTTGCCTTGTAGGTCCTTCCTCAAGGCTTCATCCCGTGTCTTCAATGATCTATCCATTGGCACTGCATTCCATTTTTTAAATTTTACATGCTGAACAAAGTTGTGTTTATTTCTGTCTACACTCTACATGGTTAAACTAATGTAATATGTCCAGTTTCAATGCTTGTCTGATATTCTGTCCCAAGCCTGCTATTTTATTCCTCACTTGTTTTGTCATCTCACACAGTACCATTGCACATCCACCTCACCTCACCATGTTGTTTTGAATATGTCACAGCATCTTCACAGCATAATCTTGAACAATTTCATTACCATAAAGTACTCAATAGCACTTTTCCCACAAATGTACTGCCTATCTTCCATGTGGAGAGAACACCCCTCACCCCCCACCCATTGTTAGAAAGATTAACTCCCTGAACTTCTAACATCCACTCTTGATTCTTGCCTTAGAGCTAAATTTTGCTTTTCTTCCTGCACCAACTACTACTACTGCTACTACTACTTACTACTTACTACTACTACTACTACTACTACTACTACTACTACTACTTTTAAGTAATTTATCAGCAGGTATGCAGTACACTAAATTAAACTAGCTCATGCTGTGTGTTTGTACTAGGGACGTAAGACTATTGATTAATTCCGAAATTTTATAATTCTGGAGAGAGAGAGAGAGAGAGAGAGAGAGAGAGAGAGAGAGAGAGAGAGAGATTTAATAATGTAAGTCTCAGTTCATACTACAATTATAGTCTTTTCTTCAGGCCTCGTACATCTATTTTTTCAGTCATGCACACATAACAAATAAATGAATTAATAGATTAAAAACTAGTCAAAATATTTATTAATCAATAGTTTAATAAATGTAGACTACACAGGACACTTTCCATCCTCAGGGGTATTGGGATGGCTATGACCCTAAAGTGAACCCCGGCATCTCAGCTTCTTTCTCTGCTGCCGCATTTCGCTTTGGCCATTCGCTTCTGCCATCCTCTGTTGAGCGCTGGAGCCCCTCACACAAGTACATAGGTAAATTGATCAGACATCATATCTCTAGTAAAGAAGAACCATGAGCTGCTAATATTAATTAAATTTCTTGTGCAGCCAAGTCCACAAATTCTAAGTTTCAGAGTTTCTTGTATTCCCTCATCAGCTTCCAAACGACTGCATGATTTGATTCGTCAGCCATACGACCTGTTTCGACCTGGTGTATTAGATGAGTACATCATGGGCATGACCAACCAACCTTGTCAGACTATGGATGACGGCATCACACAGGAGGTAAGCAGCTGTACACACACACACACACACACACACACACACACACACACACACACACACACACACACACACACACACACACACACACCTTGCTCATTGTGACCACATGGCCATCACTAACTGTAAAGCTGTCTCTAATGATAACATCAAGGTATTCTTACACACATCAGGACACCCCAGTCTTTCCATATGTGTACCTTGAGAGCCAAGAAGTCACAGACATAAGGGCAGCACACTTCATGGCCTATCTCAACACTCACTCTCCCTTCTGTTCTTAGAGTAGTCAAGTTACAATGCTGCTTCATAGCATACCCACAAAAAAGATTATGCTAAAAAACGCTGAGAAACAAATAGTACTTTTTTTGTGACATACAGTTGGGAAATCTATACATGTACATTAGATTTACTTAATGCATCATACTAACAAACCTTAACCTGAAGGTCACCAATCACCTGTTCGAGGAAGCACATGAGAAATTTGGCTTGGACCTGGTGGCCTTTAACGTGCAGCGAGGAAGAGATTTTGGTCTCCCTGGATATGGTGCATGGAGGTGGGTGAAGTTATCCCTCTGTGTGGAGACTCTAGGGGAACAATCAAATTAGTAGACAATCCATAATAGATAATATCATGACCCTCCGCATACCCTTTTTGATAATTCTTCATGTCTTTGTACTCTCTCTCTCTCTCTCTCTCTCTCTCTCTCTCTCTCTCTCTCTCTCTCTCTCTCTCTCTCTCTCTCTCTCTCTCTCTCTTTGTTTTCTGTACAAGTAAGACATGTTCTGCCAATGCTAATTACCTTCCATGATGACAAGTGTGTATTTATCTGTCTCCATTACCACACCTTGATCCTCCTAACTCCCTACAGGAAGTTTTGTGGCCTCAACCCCCACCTTTCCTTTGCTGATCTCACCCACCAGATGACCAACTTCACCTCTAGAATGTACTCCGAAATCTACAAGTAAGGTCAACTACAGCTATACGTTGGTCAAGGTTTTCAGAAGCAGCAGCAGTCTGGTTGAAATATGAAAGGAGGAGGATCAGTGCCATTAAAAAATATAAGCCTATCAACTAACCAATATATCTCTCCTCCCCTCTATTCCTCTCCTTTCCTCTTCTCTTCTCTTCTTTTCTCTTCTCTTCTCTTTCTCTCTCTCTCTCTCTCTCTCAGATCTGTGGACGACATGGATCTTTGGAGTGTTGGGGTATCAGAGAGGCCCCTCCCTGGCTCCATGCTGGGACCCATATTCTCTTGCATCATTGCCACACAGATGCAGCGAGTCAGGAAGGGTGACAGGTACTGGTATGAGCTTCCTGGTCAGCCCTCCTCCTTCAATCCCAGTAAGTTGAAATGCATCTTACTGAAAGTGCATCCAAGTTTTTTATGGCATATCAGGTAATGAAGTTTGTTTTAATTTTCCTATCAGCAATCTCCTTTTTCCTCAAATGTTACCTCATCTTTTCCTGTAAATTACTCCCCATATGTCTTTTGCCATCAGTGCATTATCTTGTCGCCTACAGAACAACTAGCAGCCCTCAAGCAGACCAGCCTATCTAGGATTGTCTGCGAAAATAGCGACAATATCCGGAATATTCAGCTGTATCCTTTGGTGCTGCAGGACCCTCGTTTGTGAGTATAGGTCACCCACTGGGACCACTTCACTTGTTCCATACAATGTTACTTTCAAATTCAAATAACTGCATGTTCCAGCGACTTTAATTTTCCATGTGGTTGAGCTTTGATATACAAATACCACATTTTGTATGAATGTGTTATATACCAACCAGACTACAGATCAAGTGGCATATCATACAGTATTGTCTTTTAGTGGATGTTATAAGAATGGCATGACTGTAAGTTTGCAACACTGATCTTTACCTTCCTGCCATGAAAGTCTGATTGGATGAAAGCTTGATTGCAAGCATCATTTGGATATAACTATAATTAGGTCCTGCTGTGGTCTTTAGATCAGCTCTCTCCAAAATATTTTCAAACACAATGGACACAACTTAACAGTTTTTGCTTACATAGTGGCATATATGACTGTTGGTGTGTAGCCTGCTACTACATAAACGATATTCAAATTACTGAACACAGTTCTTGTGTGACAGCTGGCATAACTGTCATCATGATGTGCTTCTAAGCAGCAAACTATCTGCCAGTTTTATAGGTTTGGTCTCCTTGTGCACTCTCATTTACTAGAGAATTGACATACAATATTCTTAAAAGTAGACAAATCCATGTTATTCCCACAAGGGTCACTTAATAATAAGCTCATACTATATCATTGTCTGTGCCATCTAATGTTTTTCCTGTCCCCTCCTCCTAGGAATCCCCGGATGTCTTGCAAAAGTGCTCTCATCCCCCACTTGGACCTAACACCCTGGATTGAGGCACCTGTTGGCCCTGCTCTGGCACCACACTTATTCGCCACCGACATCAAGGTGAGCTCATTCAGGCACTCTTAAACAGTCTCTTAAACAGTCTCTTAAACAAAGTCTCTTAAACAAAGTCTGTTAAACAAAGTCTCTTAAGCAAAGTCTCTTAAACAAAGTCTGTTAAACAAAGTCTCTTAAGCAAAGTCTCTTAAGCAAAGTCTCTTAAACAAAGTCTCTTAAACAAAGTCTCTTAAACAAAGTCTCCACCATCATCATCCCATTTTATCTCCACTTCATTATTTTTGAAAATTCTACTTTAACTGAATAATTAATTGCTAAAGATTCAAGAAGCTCAATTTGCAAGTATGTTACACCTGTTCACACAATAAAATCATAGCAAACCATCCACTCATTGGTATCACCAAGATGGCCATTGATAATTTTTGTTCTAAAAATAGTGTTGTGAGATTTAAGATTACTATGATAAATCAAAGTGAAACTTGTTATTTCGCAAGTAAGTGTGAGGTAGTTCTTGGAGGAGAGAAAATGGAGAAGGTGGAAAGAGTAAGTATTTGGGCACAGCATTATGCAAACATGGAGAGATGGAAGGAGGAATAAGAGAGGAGGTTGTGAAAGGCAGGCGTGTCATAGGATCACTTGCAAGGATTATGAGAGAAAGGAATGTGTCCATGGAATTAAAGAGAGGTTTAACCCCATAGAGTGCACAATAGGGGTTTCCCAGTCCATCCATAGGTGCACAATTATGAAGTTTTTACAGCCTGAGCTGTGGCTTGCACTCACACGCTCTCCAGCCTGAGCTATGGCTCACAATCAACGGGTTAAGGACACTGATGTATAGATCAAAGACTTTGACATGAAATAGGGCACAGCAGTCAAGAGTGAGTGTCGTAGAAACGATAATCTGAGAGGAGGATGTGGCGTGACAAGATGGGAGGGTGAATGCAATGAAAGCGTGTATGAAAGATTTGGAACTCTCAGATAGTGGTGTGTGTAGTGAAATGAGTGAAAAGAAATCATTTAAGGTGGTTTGATCATCTTGGGAGAAAGAAGGGTGAAGAGTTTGTGAAGAAAGTGTATGCGAGTAAAATTCAGGGTACTAGGAGAGGAAAGCCAGTTGTAAGATAGAACGATTGGGTAAGAGTACACACAAGAAAGAGGTGTTGATAGTTATTTTCACCAATTCTATTTGTCCCAAAAAACCTCACTGACAAAACCTCACCGTTTCTACTCATGAATCACTGATCAATTTGAACTATGTCATCCTACTCAAGTGCCTTGAACATGACAAGGTTAACCTCCACAAAAATATTTATTTATGTAATTAGTATAGATTCTTCTGCCATGGTCCATCCACTTGGGCAATGTTTCCAGAGGAAAAGAGGCATCAGAAACTATAGAAAGATATAGATTTATGTTATATTCTAGCTTACCTCTCCTTGAATCAAATTTATGCTGTTGCATCTTCCCTGCAGGTGTTCTCAACAGCAAAAAGTTTACATAGCCCTGCCCCCGGCCCAGGCCCAGGCATTGACACAGTGGAACGATCCTTCTTTTATGGTTATGGGCTTGGCCACTGAGCCCCAACACCACATCCCTCGACTTGGCTCCACATTCTCAAGAATTTGGGTGGAAAATATTGGGCTCCAATTAAGAAAACATCCTTCCATGACTCACAGTAATCAAACAATGGTGACTGTGGTAAACTTATTTCCTGTTACACCTGCCTGGTCATGGTTTGCTCATAACAGTTGTATTAAGACAGTCCAGTCCAATGGCGACACTCCTTCCATTTACTGGATTATAACAATTAATACATTTTGTTTGGTTAAGTTTCTCCACTTTCTTTTGTATTTTTGGACAAGTTACTCAGTTACAAGAATAAGTTCCACTACAACTTCCTGTAAGCTGAATCACCAACTTACTACACCCATTTTCCAGTATTTTCCTCAATCCACATTCTTCATTAAGGTCCAGCAAAGAAACACTAAGAATCTCATATTATTATAGTATATTGATATTTTACTTTACCCAATATCTAATTTCTCTCCTCTAACTACATTAAAAGAACCAAAATATTAATGTTCTGGCTGTCAGGAAAATCTAAATCACGGTAACTAATCCCTTTAAGATTATGTACTAATCTGAAGATTTCTAGACCAGAAATCTTTACTTCTTTTCTTCAATTATTTTTTACTGTACATACTTGGGCCTAACTTTCATACCATATAATCTTAAGGCACATGTGGTTATATTATGCTATGTGCAAGATTGTTGTCAGCAGAAATTCCACACCACACGATTAGCACTTGTGTAAATATGGCACTGTTGCCATCCCTCTTTCTCACCCTCCCCTATACACCCCCATCTTTCCTATGCTGAGGAAGGGTCATGGTATGGGTGGACAGGGGCGAGTAGGAAAAGGGGCCACAACCGTGTTACAGTTATTTATCAGTGTTACTCGGGCAAGGACTAGAATATCTACTGACAAGTAGCACATACCTTCATCCAAGAGGAGTACAAACCTCAATGTTTGTCTATGAAACTCATTGTCACATAGCATTACCTTCAAACTTTTCAAAGCATTGATTGATCCATGGGGATGTAAATTCATACTATAAACTAGGAATGTTAGAATGGTGACAATCATGTGCAAGTTTTTCCACACACTCATCCTGTTATTGAGAACATCATGTTAATGACTATTATCATGTAAGCTTTATATGTGCAATTTGACCATTGAAATTGAAATTTTTATTCAGATGTTTGTATATATCCTATCTAATGTATGTTACCCAAAGTGGCTCTTAGAATTTATAGAAGCCATATTAATTTGTAAGACCACTGATTTGTGCCAGTGTAGCTATGAAAATATACAATAACCAAAAAAAAATCATTTTGCTTTATCTGCATTAAAAAAAAATCACAGGTCCCATAGAGCAGATAGAGGGTGGAGAGCTGGAGCCCTGGGACCAACTTGGTGGTGGTACACAGCAAGACAAGCCAAGGGGAAGTAAACATCAGTCACCCTCCACATCCTGTATATTCAAAGTTTTGCATTTAGACAGGATAACCACAATAAAAAGTTTGGGTTATTGAGAAAAATTTGCAACAGCAAATATATAAATAACTTTTATACAAGGGCTACTGGCAGCTCTTGAAATAAAAAAGTTATAAACTAAACTATTTTTAAGCCTAATAAACTGCCAAAACAAGAAGTATAATATAATTGTCATAGGGAACCATGAGTCCTTCCACTGGGAATTACTTACAGTAGCTAAAATTTAACAAAAGTTCAAACAATTTAGCAGCATGAACAAGCCACGATGATAAAGAGCAGAGCAAGGCACCCAGCACACTCCATAGCACCAGAGCTTTTCTCATTCTAGTCCAGAAGGTGAAGGCTATATATATATATAGATATATATATATATTTATATATATTCATATGTCATAAAAAAAATACAAAAAAAGCTATGGAGTTCTGGAGCCCTGACTCCCGAGATTAGCGGTAGCAATGGGCTCACACTGCACAGGCAATGTCCCATCTCCTCCCCTGTGCCATCTGGACTAAGGACAGCCCACCACTGGCCAGCTGTGCAAATTAAAGGACAGCTGTAACACTCCGAGGAGGAGAACCACCAAAAATATTAAGCCACTGCATGTTAACACTAAAACGTGCAACCTCAGGCACAGAGGAGGAAGTAAGGATGCAAGTGATACCTGTAGAGGTGCTATTTATCACATAAGAAGGAATAGCCACTGCCATCTCATCCTTGGAAAATCTTCAAACAAGTTCCACTCTGGAAGGCTATAGCAGGTTACTGTCATAAACCCTGTCACCTTCTCTGTCTTTACTAGTGAGTCTCCAACAACCAAGTTTTGGCTGCTTCCACCCTCACTGCCCCCCGTAATATACGGAAGGTACTTCATAAAATTTACAATAAAATTATTACTTCTGGCAAATGAAAGTCTCATCTTAGTCATCACAACAAACAATGTATTTTATGGTTAATTTCAAATAGTCACCAGTAAAAATACCAGTCCTGCTGCTGCAGTTGACTGGCAAGAACCTTTCCTGAGGCTTAAGTGCATTAATCTAGTCCCCTGCAAGGCCTAATCTGCTTATTCAAAGGCTTTCCCAACATTGTCATGCCTCAAAGAACTCCTACCCATAACTATAAAAATTGTATCATATGGAATATGGGCAAAAATTCACATTCATTAAGCTACCTCAAGAAACCTTGCACAACACTTGTTTTCTGTAATAAAGAGACAATACACACTGGCTCTATATACACGTTTTCTCCGACACTCCCCTAAGCCTGCCCCCTGTTGGGACTACAAGGGCGACAACTCTTGTAGAGGACTGGTCTTGAAGGTTGAGCATGGCAGGTAGAGGGAAAAGGCGGAGACTCTGACAGGACACCCACGCACACTTTGATTTTCTTAGGATGATTGGTGGATGGACCAATTTCACTTTTCTGCCACAGTGTGATTCTCACGACTTAAAATCTTCTTGGATTTCCCAAGGCCAAATAACCAAATGAGCCTTTACAAAAGCTGCTGAGGCTCCATCATCAAACAAGAGCAAGACACCACTAAAAGGGATTGCACATAAATACTCTTGTGGCATCTGCGGGTGTCCCAACGCAGATTGCTTGTCCACATTTTACTCCAAAACTTTCAAGACCTTGCCAATAGCGATAGTTTTACCTGAAATAAAAAAAAAATAAGAATTAAAAAAAATTCCACATACTGTACTTCCTCCATTCCTTACTAGCTATCTATCTATCTATACACCAGGTTGTTATTTCCCTAAAGGAGGGGAAACCAAGACAACGTATGCATACACACACTCATGCACACATTCATATACAGTGCTCCCTCCAATTTTGCGGGAAATTGGTCGACACTGCAGGCCGCAGAATTCAAATTCGCAAAATTGGAATCATTAAAATTGAATATGGTCGACATCGTCAGTGACGAACCAATTTTTCGTGATTTTAGTCATATTTTTGGCCTTGTTTGTACACAAATACATGTAATTATACATCCTACAATAAAGAAAAACATCTCCTGATCCAAAGGTTGGACCAGAGATGTAGTGTTGGGGCGAGGAAGACTATGTTTATGTTGTGGTGGACATCACAGAGACACGTAGGGTGGCAGGGTGCATTGTCCTTAAGTACGTAGAAGGGCCTTGAATGGGATGCCTAGTTGGTGGCACTTGAGGCACTATTCAGGACCAAAATGATTTAGTAGCCACTCCTTCATTATAGTCAAAGTCATCCAACCATTACTGGATTTCTTACAGTAGACTCACCCACCTCAAATTCAATGGCAATATCACAATTTCTTTTAGCCTCTTTTTTCATCTTAATTATCTTAATCTTCTGGTCCAAACTTAGCTTCTTGTTCTTCTTGGCTGGGGGCGCCATGTTACACACTATTAAACACTAATAAATGGTATCACACCCAAATTTGCGGAAAGAAATCATATATTGCGAGAACGTAAGAGATGCGCACGGGAAAAAAATAAGCAATAGGCGCAGAAGAATACAGGCCTCAGAACAGCCCGACATTACATGCAAAACTAGTGCGGAAACCCCCACTTTGTCCAGGCGTTACCCGCAAAATTTGAGTTACATCGCAAAATTAGAGTTTCATAAAAATTTTTATTTTGGGGTCTCGGTCACAAAATTGGAATATCGCAAAATTTGAGTGCGCAAAATTGGAGGGACCACTGTACACTCCTCTCACTTGGCCTCATTGGAGAAGAGAAGTACACCACTCAAAACACTACATGTCAGGTCAGTCACACAAATGGGGACCAAGGTGGGGGTCATATCCACAACAGACTCCAAAGGTTTATCCCTGCTTCTTCATATTCAACGCATGCCCTCACCCTCTCCGCACCTGATATGATCCAAGGGTCACACCAGATGCGCAAGAACTTCCTCCAGGAGTCGTTAAGGCCGCATCATTAACCATGCATTCACCACTGCTCTCCATTCACTTCTATCACACACAATCATCCTTCCTTGGTCCACAAACATTCCTCTTTCACTCAACACTCTTTTCACACCATCCATCCATCCCGCTCTTGGTTTTCCTCTCAACCTCACACTACTTACATCAAATCCTCCTATTCTCTTCACCAACTGGTCCTCCTCCATTCTCTCCAGGTGTATAAACCACCTCAACACACACTACTCTGTCCTGCTCAACCAGCCAACTCTCTCATAACACCAGTTCTCCTTCACACCTCATTTCTCCACACAGACTCCTCAGACACCACCTCTCCATTATATCTAATCTCTCCTTGAATTATAAAAGTACAAATTACGAGATTCATACTGCACTTGCAAAATAATCAATAGCCAAAACACTTCAAGAGAATGAGCTGTAACTCCATCATGATTGTGAGGTGGTGTTGTAGTGAAGAAGGTGTTGACAGTTTGGAATAATCCACCTAAATATGCACTACAAAGCTTGCAAACACTTAGATGCTTTGAATGTGAGTGGTGACACCTGATACAACAGTTGGGAATGGTGAGGAGAAGAAAGGATCAGCTGCATCAACTGTAAATTTAGATTTCTTTTCTATTTGATGAATTTTCAAAATTTAAAGTATTTTTTTTTACTTTTATCCATAGATCTGAATTGTGCATTCATAAACCAAGACAAAGAACAAAATCATCACATTCATATCTTTGAGAAATTCGTACTTTCAACATCTGTAAATCATGTTTCGTCTGTATCTATATTTTTCCTAACTTATTCAAGTCCACCTTTCTACTTACCTTCATCTCTTAACGTGAAGCGGCCAAGTTGTGGATGGTCCTTGAATGCTTCCATGCAGATCACTCCTGACGTTTCAAACCTCATGATGGCAATTTGGTCCTGCTTAACAAAACGTGGCCGCAATTGAGATTTATCACCAGATTTCTTATCCAAAGTGCACAGCAGAAGCTTCACCGTGACTTCCTCGGCAACAGAGTGAATGTGACAGACTGCAGAGTAACCAGCGCAGATGATTGACTTATGCTCCAGAATCACAACCTGTGTAAATAAAAAGAAAGAAATCTGAAAACACTTGCAGCATGGTGAACACACACTACAAGCTCACTTTAGCAATCTTCCTAACCACTCAATCACACTTGTACCACCACTTGTACACCACACCCATTGAACCTTGCAGCTTTCACTCCTTTCAACTCCTGTACCACTTCTTGGACTTTCTCTTTCATGATCTGCAAGTTATTCAACCCTCCTAACACATTCACTACATTTTCCCTTTCAACTGCTACAATTTCAGCCTCTCTATCTTCCTCCACATTTAAGTCCTTCAAAATAATCATCCCATCTCTTCTCAACTGCTTCTTTTTCAACCAAAAATCGTACCATCCTCTGCTGTCACCCTTTCTTCATTTCCAGATGTTCCCTTCCTTATCCTCCTCTGTACCTCCTTCCGGAACATGATTTTATTCTCATGGAAATTTTCAGTCATCTTCTTACCCCATCTTTGATCTGCACCCACTTTTGCAACATACACAGCCCTTTTAGCTTGATTTCCCTTTTCCTTGTATCTCTCATATGACATCACACCTACATCTTCACACCACCATTCACTCCCCTTTCTCACTCCCAATCTTCTCATAGCACACTTGATTAATGGAATCTTTCAAGCCATAGTTTTCCTTAGCATCTCATCCTCCCAGTACATCACAGGGAAGCTAGAATGATTCACCAATGAGCTCCAGTGAGCCATGGCATCTAGCTTTGAGAGGGGAGATGGGAGAGGGAGAGGAGAGGTGTATTTGCATCAGAGAAAGTAACAAATAGAGGTGAAAGAAAGTCTCCTTACCTGAGCATCAAATATTCTGCCAGTCTTGCAGGGGTTGTTGGGGTCACATAATACAAAGCCTGGAGCTACATCCGCCTCCTCTACTCCTCTCAGCTTCACCTTCACGTTCTCCCCGCAATTGACAGTGCCGGTCTCATCCTCATCCCGCCAAAGCATGTCCACAGTCACAGGGGTCTGCATCAAAGAAATCAGTCATATTCCTAATACATCTTTACTTCCTAATAAAGAAATCATACAGAAAGGATAGGTGGTATAAAAGTCAATGTGAGACACCATATTAATGCCAACATTGACATATGCCAGCGAGATCTCAACATTGAATGATTGAGGTGTCAGAGATGGATAGAATGCATACTCAGACATACAGACATATACATCAAAATCTGGCTTACCTTATTAGGCATGACCACAATGTTGTCTCCCTTCTTGCAGCAACCGGACTCTACTTTGCCCATAACAATGGTGCCTCTGTCATTGTAGCGGTCAACAATAGGCATCATGAATGGTCCACTCATGTTTCTGTTAAGTGCCGGCAAGTTGTTGATGTAAGGAATGAACGCTGGCCCCTTGTACCACGGACAAAGGGTCTCGTCAATTTGCTCTCTAAGATTAGAACCAGTCAAGCCAGAACAAGGCATGAACATGATGTCTTTACTAGGGTTGAAGCCAACCTGAAAATGGGAGCAATAGTTAATGTATTATTCTCTATATTGATATTAAGCTTTCTCTTCTATTTTATCTATATACATGGCTGTCTTACCCCTAAGGGAGGTAGCCAAGACAGTCCACACACACACCTATGCATTCATACACATGCACTTCTCTCACTTGATCCCTCAGCCCCTAGAGGAAAAGAGAGGGTCACTCCGCCCTACACAACCCATCAGGTCAGTCATGGAAATGGGGTCAAGGGTGGAGGGTCTCTTCCCCAACAAGGCCTGGTTGGTTTACCCTTGCCACTTCATATGTGATGCAAACCCTCTCCCTCCCCACCCTTGATCTAATCCAAGGATCACACCAGATGCACAGGAACCTCCTCCAAGGGTTGTAAAGACCACGTCATTACTCATGCATTCACCACTGCTCTCCACTCACCTCCATCACTCACAATCATCTTTGCTACCTCCACAGACATTCTTCTTTCATTCAACACTCTTTTATCACACTGTCCATCCATCCTATTCTTGTCCTTCCTCTTAACCTCCCACTGCTCACATCAGATCCTACTATTTTCTTCACCAACCAGTCCTCCATCCTCTCTATGTGTCCAAACCACCTCAACACACACTGCTCTGCTCGACCAGCAAACTTTCATAACACCAGTTCTCCTTCACACCTCCTCACTCCTCACTTGGTTCATACAGATTATTCCACACATTCTCCTCAGACACCTGATCTCCATTACATTTAAGCTTTTCTTTTCTGCTACTCCCATACTCATTTCAGCCCCATATATTGCAGCTGGCACAGTTACTCTAGTTAAAAAAAACATTTAATGCTAAGGAGACCAATGTTGGTTAGGATGTACATGTGGAAGACTAAGAAGACAACATGCTGAGTTAACACCTCCATTAACAGTGCATGGAGAGGAAATATTGGGATGGCAATTCCAATGACTCAAGTTGACATCAAACTTTAAAGGTATTCAACCTTCATTTACTTTGTTGTTTCTGCCACCTTCATTTTATCCTCTTTTACTCTCAACAAATAGTGCCGTGTGGCCTTTCAATCCTTACCACAAACAAACTTTAATTCAATCACTTCAATTTCCTCTAAATTACATTACTATATTACCTCAGTACAATTTAATAATTCAAACCAGATGATTACTTTATCAGTACCACATTTTAATGAGAACTAAATCAGAAATAAAAAAGTACTACTATGAAATTCACCAAACCACAAAATCCTGTCCTACTAACCTTCTTGAGGTAGGGTACCAACTTTTCTTTACATTCATTATAGCGTTTTTCTGCCCACTGCACAGTCGAGTCATCCATTTTGTTAATGAGTACGATGAGGTGCTTAACACCTGCTGTCTTGGCCAACATTGCATGTTCTCTGGTCTGGCCGCCCCTTTCAAACCCAGTTTCAAACTCTCCTTTTCTTGCTGATATTACCTGAAATGACAAAGGTTGCTCCATTAGCATACAAAGATGAAGTATAGACATGAACACGCAGAGACTTAGTCTGCAATGGCCACCCTCACAAGGGAGTTCCAAGAAACAGGGATCAGACCAACCTCCCGACACTGAACTATCAACTATCTCTATTCACATTCCACACTTTTATCTTAGTCTGTATGTGCAACTTTTGGGGTTACAAATAAAAGGTGAATAGCGTAAATTAAAAACACGCAGACACACTGTATATGCTTTCCTGCTTTCCCCGACTTCATTACACCTTGAACTTCCATCTAATCTCTCTTCACTCTTCTCCAATCTCAAAAGTATGACATTCTCAACATCAAACTCTTTTTCCACCGAGAAACTTCACCTCTCACCTTATATGGGCAATCAAAATCAACCACTTCACTTTCACTTTTCACAAACACCATCACTTTACTTTTGTTAAGATGCACCCTCAACTTCCTTCTTTGGAAATTATTATCCAACATATCTACAGCTTTTGTAGTCCCCTCTCATATGCTGCAATCAGGACTGTATCATTAGCAAACACAATTGTATTCAACACCTATTCACATGGTTTTATATGTTAAAGATGGTGGAGATATAGATATAAGTATAAGAAACATGTAAGGGTAATGTCTTGCTGCACACAGTATACAAGAAGACTCACTCTCAAGATGTCCAATATAAATCAAACTGTCACCTTCCTTGTGTCATCCATTACAAGTTAAAACATTTCTTAATCTATAATTAGAGGCCCTGTACAACCTTTACAAATTGTTAGTTCACAAATGTTTATACAACTAGCAAGGTGCTCCTCACTCACCAGAACAGCTAGATCAGCTTGGCAGGCACCACCAATCATGTTAGGCACGAAGCTTTTGTGACCTGGGGCGTCAAGGATTGTGAAATGTTTCTGGTCTGTTTCAAAGTATGCTCTGCCTACCTCCACTGTCTTGCCTTTGTCACGCTCTGTGGAGGAAAGTGGGCACAACAGTTAACACCAAGTCTCCACTGTGCTTAGTGGGCATTCACAGTTTAGTCCATACAAAAACAAACAGTAATTATTAATAAACTAAGAGGTTGAGTATATGAAAGACAAATAAACAAGAAAGCACAATTGTTAACCACAGTAAAACTCCCATATTCTAAAGAAAAAAAGAAAAACTGGCTCTGTAACCCTAGAGAATTGAGATTTCATGAGTTATGAGTCACTCCTCCCCATGAAAAAACTTCTGCCCTTGCTGCTCTAGTGCTTGTGGTAAATAAACTATTTCACGTTATGCCGTGTTAAAAAGTAACAATGACAATATCTCGCCACAAATATGGCCATTTCAGTCATGAAACAAAAAACAGTAATCCCTCCCATAACTGGAACAATTACCCCAAGGCTAAAACTGATCCACAGAGTTTCTGGATACACGGCGTAAATTATAAAATGAAGTGTCCGATAGTAATATAAAGAATATATACAAAAAAATTTTAAATAAATAAACCGATTGCATTCCATAAGCGCTATTGTAAGACATTTACGTCTTTCTAACGAGTGATATGGATAGCAATAAAGTTTACATCATTGTGGAAGGGACAGATCTGAATGATATTCAAAAATATTTAAGAATTAGTTTCACAATATTCTATCCCAAGTCCTACCTAATAATACAGGACATATTACATAACTACAAAATATTTTGAATTCACTATTAATAAAAATCATAATTTTCACATATGGATCTCATTTTCTAATGGCCATAAGGTCACAAATTATGAAGAATTTTGAATTGTGGCATCACGATTCATGGGAGTTATACTATAAAACCACTACAAAATACTTTAGTATCAGACAGTCAAGGTCAATTAGCAGAACCCCAAGAGAGGCATGTGAGAAGCAACATGTTGCAAAGAGACAAGAATTTGTCCTCAGTAACAAAGAGAACAATGTTCCACATAAATAAATGAGCTTCAACTTCAGGAAACAAACTAATCTAAGTTCACTCAACACTGATATTGACATACAACTTGTATCAAAGTGTTATTCAGTAAACAAGGAAATGGTTGTTGAGTAAAACCTTCTAGATTGGTGTCCAGCGCCCAGGAGAGGTACCAGGTTTCTCTGTTCTTTTCTTTGGCCTCCCTCTCATATTTTTCTAGCGTCCGCTTCTCCACCATTCCCGTCAGGTACATGATCTGACCTCCGATGGTTGATTTGCCAGCATCTTATGGAGGAAAGAGATAAACATTATTTTACATGGGGCATATTATGTGCTACCTGAAAATATTTCTTAATACATTCATAATGTTATATAAATGTTACATATCATGGATTGATTTTGTAATTAACTATCCTAAATGTATTCTACCTGCACTCACTGTTCACTTTGCATTACTGTAAATCAAATTAGTTTTCAGGGTGTGCAAGAGCAATTGAAATGACTTTACTAGTCAATAAAGTTAACACAACCTCTCGTTCAACTGCATTGGCGGAGCGGAGGTCATAACCATCATACAGTTCCCATATAATACATATTTATAGAAACTACCAATCTATATGTGATGCCTAATCCTAAGGACTACCCCCAAGGGATGGCCAAAGCATACATTACTCTCCATGCATTCCCTCCTTGTATGCTGTAGACCCTTCATTCATCTTTCTCCCCTTTCTCTATGTACTCTATCACCTATTCTCCCATTTCAATGGTGGTGTTCTCTTGTATCCACCGCATCAACCATACTCATATACACTCTTTCATAGTGTGGCAAAGAAACTACCAATTTACTTCAATTATAAATAAAACACTAAAGGTAACTGTTACATTATAGCCTATATGAAAATCCGCTTATAAAGTAATGAAGAATTACTTCATTGCTAAGACATAAATAATGACCAATCACATTAGGTAGTTCATTGTATGACAAAAATTATAGTGATGTCCTTTTTTTTCTATACCAAAGGTTCCCTTTATGGAATCTGGTTCCTCATCAGCTTATTGGTTGAATGAATAATGTTGGATGCTACCTTCAGATACAGCCTGTGTTTAGATAATGAAACTTTTGATTAAACCCAAGATATACAAAGGAACCAAGCTTTGTAAGAGGTCCTTAATAACTTTTTAACAGCAGGTATTGGTTTCATAAAATGTTCTAAATGTTCTAACAAAAATGTAAGAGCGCAGCATTTTTTTTTTTTCATAGAAAAATATGTTTTTTTGTCTATACACAAAATACTATTAGACACTTGCAAAAAACTTATATATTTATGACAATTGAAAAGTAGTATAAAGTGTGTCCATGAGTAGTGTAGAGGCAGTGGGTGCAGGAGGACAACCCCAATTCAAATGAGGACAGGGTGCTACAGTATGGATATATGGGATCAAGGAGATGAGAGGATTAGAGCACGCAAGGAGAGAATGTTAAGTATAGGAATTAACTAATTAATTAATGAAAACTCTTTTTGCTATGGCCATCCCCTTTTGGGGTAGTTCTTAAGAACAGCTGATAGATATATAGACAGATAGATAGCCAGCTGAAAAATTAATCCCAACAATTACAATTCCACTACAAGCCCTTTAAATCTGGCCTTCATAGAGGTCACTTCCCAGACTTCAGCTGATTCATTTCAAGAGCAAGCACTGTTACTTCAAGGGCCAACACTCACCAACGTGACCAATGAAAATGACATTGACAGGCTCCTTCTTGGGTCCTGAGTCATCCTCATCCAATGGCTTTTTCTTTGGCTTTTTGATCTCGTCGCTGTCCTCCTCTTCATCTTCGTCAGGGGTGCCTGGAGTAGGGGGTGTGGGTGGAGTCTCACGGTTGGGGGAAGGGGTAGCAGCATCTGCTGCCTCTTCCCATGAGTCAGCTGTGACATCTCCATCCATGTTGGTTACAGCCGTGTCTTCTGGGGTTCCTGTGGACGGTTCTGGGGGCGGATCTGAAGGAACAAAGGTATTCTTGTGAGTATGTTATGCAACATGAACTATGAATATATTGGAAATCTTCCACAACAGTTTACTGAAATGTGTTTGGTCATGTTGTGATGCACAACCTATAGTCCACCTTCAACCTTGCATGTCAGGAGCTCCAATAGTCTTTTTCTCTTCTTATTTACAGGTTATCAGTAGAAGTACATATTACCCTTCTGTCATTTTCTTTACATTGATGTCTGAGTTAATTCTATAATGTTATAACAGAACTCAAACACCCAAAGACCCCAATGTCATTGTTGTCACATGTCTTAAGATAATACCAAGCCATAATACTTCATGCTTCATCATTTTTTTCTTCTGAATATAGCTACTAATTGTTGTATCGTATTATAAAACACAATTACTTGATCCTCTAGGCACACCAACGATGCATTTAAAGCATTATCAATATGCAATAAGCAACAATTACAATCATGATGAAAAAAGAAAACTTTCCAAATAAAAGAAAAGTTACACGACATGACATTCTCACAAACAATGAACAATGGAAGGAAAATGTTGAAGGTAGAAATGTGTGCAAACCTGAGATCATTGTACTGATTTTGATCTAACAGCTAGGTGATGAATTTCAATAACAAGTCACCTTTTTTGAAGTACTGACTGAAAATGGCATTGGCACATACCTATACCTTCTTCTAAGACAGCTTTTTAATATCAAGGCATCCATCAATTTATAAATACTATTTTTTTTCTTTTTGGAATCACTTTGCCAATAGTAACTAACATATCCTTTACCAGAATTGTATGCAAGCTTTTCTTTCATGATTCCACTCTGAAGCATCATGCAATCTTTTACATCCACATGATGGGCCTGACTCTTCTGGCACTACATGATGCTGAAGCACTATTGCCCATGCTACAAAATAACTAAAAACACTTAAAAAAAAAAACATTTATACCAAGAGCATACAAGCATGGAAAATGGTGCAATACTAACAACAATCATGCATATGTTCCGAGCACAGTAGCAACATAACGACAGTCTCAATCTCTCGGATGTATCCTTACAGGCTATAGTAGCCTACTCAATATGGCTTGAGGACTCTGACTAGGCCACTAGGGCATGTTTCGCTGGCTAAGACATGAAGTGTGCGCAGCGTCACTTCAGAGCCCATTTGTTGGATCAACCATCAAGCTCCATCAGTGGTCAATACTTACACATCGATGTAGAAGTGAAACCTTTAGCGATTGATATGAACAGTAATATCTATTGATTCATTAACAAAATCACCAGGAAAACAAAGTGCACAAAAAATTTATGAAATTATTGAAACTGCAATTGGATAACAGCTTCTGTACTGCGGTTCTTGAAAGTTTATATAATCGTATCATTCTTGATAAGAATTATTAGAGTAAAGCCACGGCCACCTATGTGCTATGAGTTGTTACCTTTTGCATGATGTAGATATCATGTATTTCTACGTAGGTTAGATTACTTAGAAAAAAATGTGAGGGTAATGACATATAACAAATACTTCTACAACAAAAACTCACCCAATAAATTGTTACTTTGAACAGAGAAAGACAAAGGTAGATGTATTTATGTAGATTTAACATATTCTTTTTCAATATCAATATACAATTTGCTAAGGTTGAGTTCAATGGGTCTGGTCAGATGAGTAAAGCAATAACTATGTTAGTAACGACAAGAGGGCAAGACAACCAGTATGGGGTCTAGCAGACAAGGCATGCAAGCTGCTCTTCATCAAAACAAAGATCTACAGTGTTTCTCCTTCATATTTGCATTCCTACCCAAAGACTGAGTGGCTAACAAAATAGAATCAAGAAATTAACAAATCTGCAAGTTATCACCCTTGGCCCAGATGGAACTAATGAATAAGGATGTTAGGGCTGAAAGCAGAGGTGCACCAACACCACCGTGAGGCACTGACCTTTAAACTACACCAAGTACACACTAAGTAGATAAATAGGACTGTGTATTCATCCACATTTGCCATTTGAAGTGAAGATTTTAAAATCAGATTGTCTTCCGAACCATCTGTTATCTGAATTCACGGTTCTTAGTGACATGAAAAAATGAAAACCTAATTTCGAAAGTTGCTTACTTAACTCCAGCAGGAGTGCATTAACTTCCTTGGGAATGACAAATTGCCTGAGCAACATAACACATTTAACTATAATCTGATGCAAATGTCTGCAAACCAGACCTCATATTCCTACACGGTCCCCAACCTTGCCTGACCCTTCGGCCCCGCACTGCCCTACCAGATGGGGATTCCCTACACCAGTTTTGGAGTCCTACACCCACAAAACACTGCATGGCCGAGTTCCTGGAGGCAGACATGCATGCACTAGAGCCTACCTGTGGTGCCTAGCCGTGGCATCAGTGTTGGTAATGGCACACCGTTACGTGTACCCGTGCACCTCCATGTGCCTCACCAGCTGGTGCTCCTCACAACTACACACACATCACCTACTCCATTCACTACACCTTCACTCCCTTCCCCCTGACCTTACACCCTTCTGTGCCCTTACCCGGCGCCGCTGGTTGGGTCTGGCCGGTCTCTTCCTTCATGAAGCTGGGCACGAACTCAGGGGCGTTTACGTTGGGGATGAAGACCGGAGCGTTGACGTTCAGCGTGGACATGGTGGTGGCAAGGCTAGGGAGGTTCTCGTCCGCCGCCGCCTCCCAGCAGTCCGGAGCACTGGTGTTGTCAGACATTTGGAGTAATGGGAGGGATCCCTCGGCGTGAACCGGAGACGAGGCTGACGTAGGGGAGGGGATAACGTGAGCCGGAAAGGACTCTCGCAGGCCACTATGGCGGCTGACACCTGACTAACGACAAGCACCTCCTTTCTCTTTTACCCCATTTTCTCTTATTTTCACTTAGTTAGTGCAATCATTGTATTGAATATAAGAATGTATTAGTTCATGTACATGTGTATGGAATGTGTAGGCATTATTCATTTGCTGTTGGCATTCCGATGTATGTTAATTTCCCATAACAGTGCAAATATTCTACTTTCAATACATTTTTAGTATCCTTATAAATAATCAAGTAATTTTCTAGTTGCAATATATGGTATTAGTAAATTCTATCTCAACTTCAAAAAAAATACATTGAAAACGAACCCAAACATTCGGACAAAAGTCACACGTTGGCCAGAGTTTCGGCTTCACTTCGATGACGTTTATAAAAATATCAATAAACCTTTATCATATTTAAGTTGATATTATAGACCATTATTTTCCTTTCCATCACAATTTGTTATTTAAGTCATATATAGCTTGAAAATGCCTGTTATCTTTACAAGGAGGTTTACTATAAGGAGGCGGCATAAGTGCAGTGTACTCTTACCTGTGTTTCTCTCACCTGACCCAGCAGTGGCTCCCCTACCACCTCACCTATCACGTCATCAGGCTCCAGCCAAAAGATACAGGATACCAAATGACACTCTGTTCATATAAATTAAATATATAATAGTACGATATTGCTGGATTACTATATAATTTTATAAATTTGTTGTGACTGAAATATATAGTAGCCAGTTAATGAACAATAATGAGTGATACTTTCAGTATGGTGTGGTGTTTTGACACTGGTTATTAGCACAGTTCATACATTAATAGCCTTAACTTATTATATAGTTATTCGGTTGTAGCTTCAATAACTCGTACTACACTATCGAATTGAATTGAATTGAATAGTTTCAAGTTGTAAAATTCAACAAGGGATGAGTGTAAAGCATTGCGGCAGCCCAGCCCGAGATAATACATGATTAGATATACAACATTGTGTACGTAAGCAGATAAAAGTACAACAAAATATAGAATGGCCAATATACATTAAGGTAATACGTACTGAGGTAGTAAAATATGAAAGAAAAAATATACTTATTAACTGTTATGTAAGATACTTGACATAACAAATATAGGACACAAATAAGTACACAGTTTATATAGAGAGAAAGAAAAGAAAGAGCAGAGTCTTCATAGACAATTATCACCTTTGGGCAAACCGTGAGTGTTCCTTAAAAATCTTAAGGATAATTAGTGTTAAGGAGGCAGCTGACGAATGTAAAATTGTAGGTATGTAGATACCACTGACCATAAAGAAGAAAACGTGTCAATAACGGACACTGATAATGTAGTGTGTGACCCTCTGACCGACTTTACTGGCTCATACTGTACATTATAAGAGAAAGAAAACAAAAATAAAGACGTTTATGATTATGCTGTTATAAGTGTGTCGAATGATTTTTTTTTATTTTTAGCGAAAGAAATACATTAATGGACCTTGGTAGCTAGACAGTTATTTTCAAGAGGACATAGCAATATATATATATATATATATATATATATATATATATATATATATATATATACATATATGTATATATATATATATATATATATATATATATATATATATATGTATATATATCATATATATATATATATATATATATATATATATATGTATATATACATATATATATATATATATATATATATATATATATATATGTATATATACATACATATATATATATATATATATATATATATATATATATATATATATATGTATATATACATATATATAAATATAAATATATATATATATATATATATATATATATGTATATATATATATATATATATATATATATATATATATATATATATATGTATGTATATATATATATATATATATATATATATATATATATATATATATGTGTGTGTGTGTGTGTGTGTGTGTGTGTGTGTGTGTGTGTGTATGTGTGTGTGTGTGTGTGTGTGTGTGTGTGTGTGTGTGTGTGTGTGTGTGTGTGTGTGTGTGTGTGTGTGTGTGTGTGTGTGTGTGTGTAATAATGATAAAGATATATGTGAGAAAATTCAGCTATCCAGACAGGGCAATAGACCCTTAGAATATGATAACGGAAGAAGTCGTGTATGCCAAAACCATTCAAAGTTTTAAAGAGAAATATGATTAAATAATATAAATATAGGAGACACAACAAGTTTAATCCAGTCCTGTAAAATACAGTTGGGAAAACATCAGGTAAGAACAGTAGATATCAAGAGCACCGCTGACCTCCCGGCATTACTTGTTGCCCAAACTGTTTAATCAATGAAATATCTGCATTCCAATGACGTAGCCTTACATAATGGAAACACCTCATTTTTTCCTAACAACAGGCTTCCCCGGCACATTATGGTCAACTATAATATAACTGTATATAATATAAACAAGTGGAGTACGATTTACGTAGGTCGACACAACACAAGAAATAGATGTACCCTAAACGGAGCAGACATAGGAAAACCGAACTCAGATAAAGACTTCGTTGTGTTGGTGAGTCAGAACCTGAGGCACAGAGAGCAGTGTATTAGTGCCAGGAACAGAGCTAACAGGATACTGGGTTTTATCGTCAGGAGCGTGTGTAATAGATCAAAATATGTAATCCTAAGACTTTACCTAGCGTTAGTTAGGCTTCATTTAGATTATGCTGTGCAGTTTAGGTCTCTGTATTATATAATGATTATAGTTAAGCTAGAAGCGGTACAAAGAAGGATGACTAAAATGTTTCAGGAGATAAGGAACCTAACATACAAGGATAGACTATAACACCTCAATCTGCACTCTTTAGAAATACATAGGGTAAGGGGAGATCTGATAGAAATGTTTTAATGGGCTTCAACAGAGGAAGTATAAAAAAGGTTCTCATAGTTAAGGAACAAGTTAGAGCACGAACCAATTATTTCAAACTAAATAAATTCAAATATAGGAAAGACACCTGCCGCCCAGTGAAATACTACAGGAGTGGTACTTACGGGGATGTAGCTAGGCGGTGCTGCGGACTTTAGTGATTCCCCGTGTCCTCTCTTCGATTTTCTTAGTGGCTCACTTACCCAAGAGAGCAGCTGCAGCCTGGCCTCTAAAGACAACTTCTACTACTACTTACATAACACTACATGCACCTTACACTTTTACGCTCTCTTCAACTCAAAATTTATTAAAATGGCCTCACCACGGCCAGCCTCGGAGTTCCCATCTGGGGAGGGGACCACAAATGTCCCCATGTCGGATTGCTCTTTTGCTAACGACCTTGGGTGTCTTGACACTTCCTCTAATACTTGTTATATTGATTTCCGCAACATTCGTGTCCTTAGATCTAATTTCCAGCCTGTGGAACAACATCTCTCCTCCACTAAACCTCATCTTCTCTTCCTAACTGAAACACAGTTCTATGTGGCTACTGACTTCTCTGTTCCCTCCTACTTTCTCTATCCTCATTTTAAATCCAAAGCTGGCGTATATGTGCGTATCAACATTACGTCTTGCTCTCGTGCCCACAATCTTGAATCTTCAGAATTCTCTACCATCTGGCTAAGACTTCAATATCACTCTCTAACTAAATTCATCTGTGCTGTATACTATTCTGATTTTCCTTGGAATGATTATTGCTTCCGTGTCAGAGATTCTTCTCTTTGTGCCGAGAGCATAAAAGAGGTGATTGTCTCTAGCATAGAGTCATATATTCCTCACACTTTTTCTAATACTAAAGCTAAAAAGCCATGGATTAACTCTGCTTGTTCTCGTGCTGTCAAAGATAGAGAGGCGGCTCACAAACGGTACCGTAGCCATCCATCTGCTGAAACTCATGCCCTTTATATTTCTGGCCATAATCATAAATTGAGTAAGTCAACAGGCTTCTTGCAGCCTCCTGATTTTCTTATGTTCTTATGCTTTTATGTTCTTATGTTCTCTTGTTCTATTAATATATTTGCCGGTTGTTTTGGTAATACATATGCTTTATGAAACCAGCTTCCTGTTTTCTTCTAGTGCCATGCTTCTACTCAACACTACACACAAAGTCGATTCATGTTAATTGTCTTGTCTGTTACACAGGCTTCGTGTGTCCTGTAAGACTGTTAGTGATGGTGAATCAGACTCAGTAGCACCACACCAGCAGCACCACACCAGCAGCAGGCAGACGTTTCTCAGGACTGAAAAGCTACCAGTATCCCTAGCACGTGTGTTTAGGAGGAACAGGAGCAGCACCTGATGGAGGTAAGAACTACTGAAGGGCGTGCAGCATTGTGTGGAGGTGCTGCCCCCTGAAGGTGGCCAGCAGTAGTGTTCTGGCCTCACCTTGGCAAGGATGGATAGCAGCAGGATTGCAGCTGTCCATCCTTTTGAGAAATTTCCAAACTACGAATTTTGCCAATCCCTTTCTGCAGGATATTTCCTTATCCCTGAATCCTTTATTGACTCCCCTAACGATCATATCCCTGTCCCTGAGCTGTTCATGGACTCCCCTGAACTCCTCTTTAAGGGACACCGCCCAGTTCCTGCCCCTTGCCAGGAATCCCGTGAAGATCATTACCCCACCCATGAATTACCCCAAACTTCACCTTGAAATCTTTTTAATAAACCTCAACCCCTCCAGGACACACCTAACACCTATCATTTATCATCTACACCACTCAAAACGTTCTCGCAGTCTCTGTATATCCTATCCAAACCCCTGCAACACCCCAGAACTCCCCGACAGACGACTCCCCTACCCCTGCACCACCCCAAGAATCCTCTAAACACACGTCCCCATCCTTGCACCACTCCAGATGTCATTTGCACACCACTCCCCACCACTGTGTACTATTCCTAGGTCACACACACACACACACACACACACACACACACACACATGATAAACATTGAAATCACCCAAATAATACTTAGGCTACATTCTGATTCTGGAAAGTGCACGAACAAACTATATACGTGTTACTGGTGTTGTTTCACTTCTATTTGGCTCAATGATTGAAACTAACACTTGAAAAATAGGTGAGAAGTTAAAAGATAAGTAACTAGCCTACAGATATTTAGCTTTGAAGAAAAAATTCATAAAGTATAATTATCAATATTACAGAAGTGAAGAAAGAAGTAATATCTATCTATTCATCTATCTGACTCCTGATCCTAAGGGCTCCCCCCAAGGAGATGGGTATGGCAAAACAGTTTTCATTTATTCATGTGGTTACATTCCTTCCTTACATGATCTAATCCTCTCAATCTGCTCTCTCCCCTTTCTCTCACGTACTCTAGCACTCTGTCCTCCCATTTAGTGATGGGAATTCCGGCTCTTTTCAGGGAGCCGATTCTTTCGTTCGCGTTTACTCAATAGAGCCGGCTCTTTCGGCTCTCAAATACTTCTTTTTTTTTAAAGTAGTTCCACATATTCTGTTTATAGCATTTACAATTTAGAAGGAAGTCGCGGGTGGCGTGAACTTGGCGGCGGCAGCGGCGGGTGACGGGAGCCTGACCACTGGTGTCAATATATGAAGAATTAATCGCTCAATATTTGAGTTATAGCGATAAATTCTTCATATTTCTTTCATTTTCTTTGAAGACAAAAAATTGAAAAGCTATTTTTAAGGATGGCTTAAGTCAAAAGATACTTCACTTCACTTTGTTTCACTTTGTAGAATTTCGTCCTTAGTGGACACAGCTAAGGTGGACTTCTGCTGCGACCAGGCAGCTCTACTTCTTCAGCCCTCCACAAGTTGATGATGGAGTTGCTTGTAGTGCTGGGGTAGCCTGGTGTTGGGGGTTCATCTGGTACTGCTGCTAGCCATCTGTCCAATTTATGCTTGAATTGGTCGCTTGTGACCCCTGACAGATCTCTGATGGCCTTTGGTGCAGTATTGAACAGACGTGCCCCATTCACCTGTTGTGTACTATGCTACCAATTCTTTGTGAGATGGCCTCGGTTCTTCTGACATAGCATAGTCGCCCTCTTCTTGGATGTTCATTTACTTGGATCCCTACATTCGGCACAATTCCTTCCAAGGTCTTCTACACATAGATGATTGTGTAGCGTTCTCTTCTCCTTTGAAGGGAGTATAGACTTAGTGCCTTCAGCCTCTTCCAGTAGTTGAAGTGGTGCACACTCCTATTCTGCTGGTGAAGCTTCTCTGTACGGCCTCCAATTTTATTATTTCGCCCCTTCTGTGGGGTGACCATAGCTGGCAGCAGTATTCTATCCTGGGAAGGACCAGTGCTTTCCAGAGGGTCAACATACAGGATTTTGTTCGTGCTTGGAAGGTTCTCAATATCCATCCTGCAAGCTTTCTGGCTGTCTGAGTGATGCTATTTATGTGATGGGTGAACGTAGCATCGTCACTCATGTTAATTCCCAGGTCCCTCACGAATTCATTGAAGTTGATGGTTTGTTGGTGGGCCTGGTAGTTGGTGTTCTGTTTGATGTTGTGAAGGGGACCGTACCTCATTAGCTCAAACTTGTCCTCATTCATTTCCATGTTGTTTTTTTGTGCCCAGTTTAGTATTCGATTTAAATCTGCCTGTAGCAGAGTCGCATCATCTTCTGTCTCTACTTTCTTTTTTATCCTTGTGTCGTCAGCAAAGGAGGTGGCATTAGAGTGATAAAGTTCTGCATCGATGTTTCCGATCATAATCAAGAATAACAGGGGCCCTAACACAGACCCCTGTGGGACTCCACTCCTCATGACACTACTGAATCTTATAAAATTTGCAAATACAATTCCATACAAATACACATTCCATACTTTCACCTCTACCAGACATACATACATGATTTGTTATACATACTTTCATTACTTTCACCATCCATTCGCCTTCCCTTCAACACCCATTTACCACCAATCTTTGCTCACACAGACATATCAATATGTCTGAGGCAAAGAAAAGTTGGACATTAATGATTATATAGTACCAGTACAGTCATATTCAACAGGATACAGTTAGTTATATAACAAAAAAATAAAGAAAGAGGTGATGAAATTCAACTTTCCAAACAGACAATAAACTAGAGGAATTAATATATTTTTGGATGAACTCGTGTAAGCCAAAAGCATTTAGAGTTCTAGCGAGTTACTTGATTCAATATTGTTAGAATAAAATTAGGTTAAGAACGCAAATAAGAAAGTAAAAGTCGCTTCATGAAAACTACTAAAGTTTATCTTGATGATGTAGTAAAACATAGAAAGTGACTATTTTTTAACACTAACTATATATATTTTTCTAGCTCAGCTATACAACTTCTATTTACATCTCTTCAATTCTTAAGGTTTATACACTTAATAGAGACACTTAGTTGTACTAATAATTCTTCGACAAGGATGTAAATCGCAAAACTTGACCTAATTGTGATAATCGCTACAGTTTTATCTACCTCTGCTCTGCCGGAAGGGTTTGTCATTTGCAGTTCAAAGTATATATTGTTGAATACCACCACCAAACTGGGATGAAATCATTGCACTAATTCTTTTTATTACATTGACATGATGGTGAATAAGGAAGTGAAGCAACCCAATAGCAAAGAAGTTGTGAGTAGACCAACATGGCAGCACCAGCGTCAAACATTGCTTCAAGATAATAATAATGCCATGCCACTTTCTATATATAAACCTTCTTAACAAACATAGATACATTATACAAAACATGTCATAAAAATGTTTCTAATTATATACAATTACGTTTTTAGTAAGTTAAGCAACATAAAACGATGGTATTATATATACTCTAATTGGAACCTGTTGGTCGAGGTGAGGCGGAGACACCCTTCCGCGGCCTCATTCTACGGCTGACTCGACGGAAAGAAGGTATCTATAAATATTCTCATCATCTTTATTGTACCAACGCTTCTATCATTACAGTGAGGAAGTTAACATACTTGTGGTGTAACAGTGCAAGTTTGTGACGCTAATGTACTTGTGTATTACTATGGATAGGGTATTATTAAGGTGTTTTTCAAGATGCAAAATGGAAGGCCGGAAGGGTGTTTGGTGTGTTAGGAATGTGTAGTGTTGCCACGTGTGTCCCATATGTTGGCGGGTATTTATGGTGTGCTTATCATAGCTGGTCATTACTGATATCAGGATGACTTTAATACTTCCCAATGGCTTATACGATCATGAGTAGATATTTTATTTTAAATTTTAGTGAAGTGTGTGGTATACTGTTAAGTTGGCGTAGAGCAGGCACTATCTTGCTTCTATTCCGTGGTAAATTGTTTAAGTAAATCAATAAGGGTGTGGTATTTACGGGTTAAGCATCCCACATGTTGGGTCCCACGTGTTCGAATTAGATTTAGTTTGGTAATTTTCCAGTGTTGCACCGTCTTAGCCCCGCCATGTTTTATTTTTAGTTGCCTGATCATAGTGACTGGCGTGGTTTGAAATTTACCAGCGGGAAAACAAATTTTCTGCATTTCTTTTCAGTAGACGGCTCTCGGCTGCACCTTAAATAGGAATTTTAAAAATTTCCCTCCAGAGTTATTTGATGAAGTAGTATTTTTGTTACACTTCATAATGCTCGATTACCCGATTAATTCTGAGTTTTCTCTAAATTTCCATAGCAATTCCTAATTTTCGGTGATATTTAATGTTTTTTGAGCACATGTGAGGGTTGGAGGTGTACGCCATATTCTTCCCTAGCTTTACCAGGATGCACGCTATTTTATTCCCTAGTCGCTTAAAATATGTGACTAGGGAGTAATTTGTTTTAAATTACTCCCTAGCTTCTACCCCAGGAAGAAGCGTGTGTTTGTGCGTTTGTTTGTGAACAGTGCATTGCGTATGCGTACATAGTGAGTTGTAAGGTAATGTTAGTTATTCTGACTCATTGATTTTAGTGTAAATCACCATTTCGTCTTCCTCACCAAAGAACCCCACAGGTAATCAGGCTTGGGGGTGATGGGATATTTTAGAATGTATGGGTTTGTGACGGAAGTTATATCAAAAGCTTTCGACATTAATCAATATCCATTCGTAGTGTTAGATCTAGGTGCAATATTGTGAAGTAAAGACATTGGTTAACAAATAGTGGTGGATGATTGCAAATAGTTAGTGCAGACTAGATTTAAAAGGAGACTACTGCTTTATGGATGGGGATGAGAGGTTGATGTAGGTAATAATGGAGTATTGGAGTAACAGGAACTACCACGTGTAGGCCTCCGGGCCTGTTGTAGCTTCCTTATATCCTTGTGTTAAAGATTCATCAAGCTTATCAGTGACTTATTTCAAGCCACCATATCCCACTAAATCGGACGTTATTTTATTCATTTTGGAGTATTCTAGTGTCGTGGAAATCTCTATTGAGATGTAATAGAAACTAATTCCTATTACTAAGTGTGTATGCATATATTTATTACTACTTAAATGTGTAATTTGTACTTTTATTCTCTTGCCTGCAGCGATTTACTGAATTTTATTTAAATAGTGTTGTCTATAGTAAACTAGTCTACTAACTGACGACACCTTGAGCTGTGCTCTGACCATTTCCCATGCACAGTCTTGGGCTGGATTGATAGATGGTAGGATTGTAAGGTTTGATGATTATTAAAAAAGATAAGTATATGTAAATTGTGCCACTAGCGGGCCTATCATACAATTGCCAGAGTTCATTCGTGGTAATAGAGATGTATGGCAGGTTTCTGGAATGCGAAGGTCTGGGTGTAGTGGTGACATCTTATAGCAAGCCCCTGAAAAAAATCTCCGTGCTTTATAGGAGGTAACACGTGAGCAGAGTGTAGTTTGCACTAGTCTAGTTAAGCTAGACTCTGCTGGTGTGATAGGTAGTCACGTGACTAAGACTGATGTGACCCTTACATGTGTTACCAGATGTGGAAGCACACCTTGCAAAGTAGAGCGGCTTATGATTATCAGTATAAACCACCAACACTTCCATTGGTGTAATTATTTTATTGGTTACACCATTCCTATTGTTGGGAGATCAGTCACTCTTAACAGAATATTACTGTCTTTGTGGCTTTAATGTGAAAATTTAGTGGTACAATGTAATGGACAGTATTATTAAACTAGGAAGTAACTGATATATTGTGGGTCATTTGATTTAATGTTTGTTCCTCTTTTCCAGTTACAGGCGTTGTTCGAGTTGTCATGGCAGCAGTGAAACCCGTTCCAGAGCAAGGGCTGCTACCAACAACCTCGAGGATGGGAACTTTTAACCTGTAAGTGTATAATGGAAGTGTTGCCCATTTATATTGTATGTCTTCTTATATAGTTTAATTATTCATTCACCTTTTTTTTTTTTTACAATCTTAGATGTAAACTTCATGCACAGGTCACTATATATCCTTGTAACGATTATCTTTGAGTGATACTTTAACACCCTTGTTGGAGGAAATAGTCTACTACTTTTGCCGAAATATTAACTGAAGTGATTAAATTAAAGTTAAGTATACTGGTGTTCTTTATACATATTTGAAGAAGAAAAAAATACGTAGAGGAAGTTTGGGTTAGTGTGTGTTCAGCTTAGTTTAAATAAGTGTTAGCAATTGTGTGGGGTTAGGACGGGTGTGTGATGTGGAGAGTCCAAGATCAGGGAAGGGAAGTGGAAAAGAAGAAATTAATTCAAACATTTTTTGGGAAATTTGTGCAAGGAAACTTGAAGGGGGCTGTCAGAGCAGTGAAAGGTTGATTGGTAAATTATAGTTATAGGAGTTGTAGGATTTTATAAACTTTTTCAATAGTAGAGCACAAACCTGTAATGCATCCCATCTACAATTGGCTTTAACATTTATTTGTTTCATGCTTTTGCCTGATGGGAGAACAATTGAGAATACCAGCAGATCCTGGCAAAGCCTTGGTCTTCCATTAAAACTCTCATACACTAATGATAGTTCATAAGGAGGTTTTTGCATAAATATATATTAATAGAGGTTACATTTCACAATTTTAGCTTACTTGTTTACTGTATCATGTGTAGATCTTCACTAAAACTTTAATTCCTCTATAGAGTGCACGAGGACCAGGTGGCATGCAACAGTTGCAACACGGCATGGATTCATGTAAGTATTTTATGAACAAACTGCATTTATTCATCGGTTTTATAATCATTTTAAGAATAATGGTCAGATTTGATTTAGCTTCTAGACTGCATTATTTGTATGATGAAATTCACCATTATTTCAGACTAGAGTCTCTGATATACATTTGACGATTTGGAAATCTGAGTTGTATAACATTACCTCGACTGAAATTTAAAGATGTGTGTACTTAATGTTCTTTTCTTTGTCAACAGGTGAGGCGGAAGAGATGCCTGGCTACCTCCTTCCTCCTTCCTTTACATGTAAGTATTAATGATTTACATTATTGTCTACCTATTCAACTATGTATGTAGTACTTCCTTGAACTTTATCCATGCACCTCATCCTTGTACACAATTTTCTCTTAATTATTTATGAAATGTGATGATAATGGAGATTGGTTCGCACTTATATTTACTGAATTACTGTTGAATATCTCCTGCCTGTCTGAGGTTTCATTAAGAATCTATTTTTGATTCTTGAGAAGGACCGTATTCATTGAAGTTTTCTATCTTTGTAGAGAACCTGAGGATCTTGTGATGTGGGGACATGATATGAATCCACGTGAGTAACATTTGTTGTAGTACTTTGTTCACTTGAATGGTAAAGAGATACAGATAATGTTTTATTTGACTGGGAAGAAATGGATTAATGGTTTGGTGAAATTGATTTCTTCAATACTATTGGATATTGATAGATATATTCTACAGTTACCATGATGCTTTTACCATCTTTCGCCTGAAGTTTGATGTCAACTTTATATACTGATTTAAATATAATTTAATGGCCATTTAACTGTAATATCCAAACCTAATAAACTTTTTCTTATCCATTGCATTCTTGATGGGAGCAGAAGTCTACATGTAAACTGAAACTGCATTGCCGAAGTGTTTGAAAGTTCCTGTTGAGATGTTTTAAAAGAAAGGTAAGCATTGTTAATATAGTTTAATTGGAATAAGATGTTTTTCCATAAATGGATTACATATGGAATCCTGTATATGTTGGCCATTGGTAATCCGCTGTTTCACATTTTGACTCAAGCTATTTGCCCAATGGGAGAGTAACATAAAGATTAACCAGCAGATCCTGGCATGAGCCTGGGCCTCTTTAGATCCTCTTTGACAAAATATGGTATTTGTAAAGCATTAATTATTATTATTATTAATTTATAGTGTTTCTTGGGGTGAAAGGCAATGTGTTTGGCATTCATGGATGTAGAGAAAGTGTATGACAATTGATGAGTGATGTAGACTTTTGAGGTATGAGATGGGTGGTTAGGTAAGTGAAAAGTTTGTGAATAATGTTGCATGTGAGTGAGAACAATTGAGTTTCCAATCACAAGACACTTAGTAGAAGTGTTGCATATTTATTTTCATGATGTCATTAGTAGTGTGCATCATTCTGTTTGCCTTCTGTTAAATAACTATTATGGTTCTTTGCAGATTGTGAAAATGGGCAAGGTGCTGTTTTTGCTGGAGTTTTGGGGAAGAGTAGAAAAAGTAAGTTCTTTTATTTCAGTTAATTGAGATAATTGCCATTTGATATTTTTTTTCTTTCTGTAGATGCATTGTATAGTCTGTTATATTATGCCTTGTGTAAGAAAATTATGCTAGCCATTAAGTTTTAGTATTAGGAAGTCTTAATGATGACAATTATCGACGACGGTCTTCAGATTCCAACGCAATTATATTTGTTGAAATTCCCGTTGATGCTGATTCTATTTCCTATATATATGTAGGAAAGAAAACTCCTTGGGGTTCCTATTTCATGAGTGTTTCTGTTTCAGGTTGTGTTGTGTGTAAGCGTGAGTGGGTGGCAGTTCATCACCGAGTCAGGTGTGTGTTTAAACGATTGGTATTTTGAGTGGAATGACTGATGATTTATTATACCATCTTCTGTCTGAATTTTGATGAAGTTCTTTCTTCCTGATGATAGTTCTTTGTATACATGTACTTATTTCAATCTTTATGTATAGCTATTGTAATATGTTCTCTCATTACAGGCCCCGTGTCTTGCCTTGTCTTGCCTTGGAGTTTGTAGTGATGTTGGAAATTAAACCAAGGTGAGCTGATCTTAAGATAATATACTTGACATTTATAATCCTCCCCAAGCTTTCATCCATCAGACTTGTTGGAAACCACATGTTTGATCAGTTTCTTGGGGAATACTAAACACACATGGATCATGGGTTAGTTTATAGATAAACTAATTCAGATTTATTTGTGACATGAACTCCTAATACTTTATATCTTTTATAACTTGTATAGTTTTTGCTGAAGATTGTTAAGCAAGTAGTTTTATGACTTGTTTTCCATTGTTGATCTAGTCATTACTTATGGAATTTGTATTAATTTATTTCCTTTTCTTTGTCAGGATTTCATCCTTGCTGAATGGTCTGAGCAAGATGGATTACGCTGTGTGCTTGAGGTAAGTCTGGTTCATAAGGCTGAATTAAATAGTGAAGAAATGCTTTGCTATTTCTTATATTGATGTGTATAATGATCCCTTATCACGAATAATGGGATTCTTATCTTGTATATTATGATGACTTGTGCTAATACACTTGAGTGGAAGATGGAAGTTTCAAATCTTACCTTGGAGAACTGAGGATTAAAAAGTAATAGGTAATTGTACGAGGTTTGTAAGGATTTTAACGGGTTTTTATTTGTTTCAGATTCAATACCATAACATTCGGATGGAATTCTCTGATGAAAATTGATTTGGACTAATACGTAAGTTGCATTTTTCATTTCTTGGTGCGAGGTGTAAAGATTGATGGAATTTAGGGTAATCTTAGGTGAGGAAATATTTGATGCCTTACGATTAATGTCGCTTCACCCTATACTACATATTACCATTGCTGTCTCGTGTCTGTATATCTTTAAAACCACCGAGTCTTGTGGAGGAGTACTTTCTGTGGTGCAGGAATGATTTAACGGCTCACCACAGTTTTCCTTCGTATATTTAACTTGAATGGGAAGATGAATTGAACGAGCTTTACCATATGATGTGTCTGGAAGTTGAATTTAGGATGCCTTACTTGGAACTTATTGATCCGTAAATATAGATATACGTAAGACAAATTGAATGAGTGGTTGTAAAGACTAGTGGTTAATAATAATAATAATATATACTTAGGCTTTTGTGTAATACAGAAATGAAACTTGCTTTGGATTGGGCTCTTACTTCTTTCTTAAGGAACATACTTATAAAACTACAGGATATACATGTCAAACTACAGTACAAATTTACACATTTCTACACAAGTTTGGAAATACGTGATTAAATATTTTTATGCTCAGTATGGCTGTGTGAATGGAGTTTGGAGGAAAGGCATATAGTCTTAGGATGATTTTCTTGCGATTTTGATCTTAATGAAACCAACAAAAAAATCACAATGTCTGACCTAATAAATATTCATGTTATTTATATAGTAGTACACTTTGGGTTGATTGTGTCCACTCCTTTTCAGACGGAAGGTTATACAAACAGGAAGATGCAATCAAGGGATGACTTGCCTGTATTTGCAGTAATGGATGCACTCCCTAATTAAAATGGTAAGGCTTTTTTGATTCATTTATTTAATTTTTTTTTAACATAATGGCATCAGCGCGCAAAAGCTCTATGTGGTCACTCATACCACCTGGAGCACTATTAATGGTGCCAAAGCAATGTAAATCTTACCCCGCTTGTTGGACTTTTTCCTTCTGGCTTCAAGATGAACGACATTTCGTGATAAATAGATAGTATCCATTTCTCTCATTTAACCAGAGTGAGTTAGTGGGTTTCTCATGGGAGTTAGTTTATTGGATTGGTGTTCCTATAATTAGATTAGCATTGGAGTGGCAATATAGTTCTTGCCATGGAGCAATCACTCAACATCAGCTGCTTCTAACTGGTGTTCTATTATACTAAGCCTAGGTGTTCCTTAAATTGTCTTACTGTATTGATTATTTTGCTTATCCATGATTATATAGAACTATGCTAGTATTGGTTTTGAGTTGCTCTTTCTTTATTCCAGGTTATGGAGGTGGCTGAGTGGCTCTGGTACAGTACTCGGCTCGTGGCTTTAAGGGTGTGAGTTTGATCCTAGCCTACGGCAGCTTCTTGGTGAGAGGTATAGCGCTCTCGTTAACCGTAGCAGAACTGATCTATTTATTCTTCAGGTTGCGGAGAGATGCAGAGTGAGTATTGTATATAGATTTAATTAATGGACAAATTAGTGTGGGATTTGCTAAATTTACGTTCAAACTATTCTTCGGGACATTGATTTTTGAGAATTGATTGCTTTGAACATTAGTAATAGGTTTATTTTATGATGATCTTCCTTACCTACCTTGATGTTAATGAAATTAAATGAAGTACTGATATCACTAAACACTGAATGAAATACAATGACCTTTATGAATTTTAAAACTCTCCTATTCCTCCAGTGTGCAGTGTGGCCCAGTGGACTGTGCCCAGTGGACTCTGCATAATACATTAACAGGTGAGCTATGATTTTGCAGTTTGTTACTGTGAAAGTTTGCATAGTATACAGGGAAGCTTTTAAAGTAGTAAATGGAAATCTGAAGTTTGAATGTCCGGTACAGTGTTGGTTCCTGCAAGATTCCCTACCAATGTAACCTTTATTTTTTGTTGTGTAGGGTTCCGACTTTTTTCATAGACTTTATAATTTGTATATTTACTGGTTGTTTTACCTTTAGAAGAAATTCATTGTGCTGTCTTGTGCATATTTTGTTGTAGGGTAAGAGACTCAAATTGAATGTGTGAAGGCACTTGCATCAATGTGTTAGAATATTGCTTATTCATATTGGAAATTAAATATGTATTTTTTTTATTTAAGGAAGCACTTTTAACAGTGCACCAAGACATGTTAGGGTGATTTACTATGCATTTAATACTGGCATACTTTGTCCAAAACTTATACATTTATATTTTCCTTCCAGGAAGATGGTTATGCTGTTACAACAGTTGATAGCAAAGCGGATGTAGAAAAGGTACGTCTGATCACAAAATTCTTGGTTGAAACTTGATGCTAAAATTATGAGTACTTATGATGACAACTATCACGACGGTCTTCAGACCAACGCAATTTAAACTGTTGATACCCCGTTGAACCTGACTTAAATACATTAATGGAATACTATTTATCCTTATTTGTTCCCTTTCTTAAAGAATCCTTAATTTCAGGTGTTGTGAAAGTGGCAGCACGGCCACTATGTATTCAACAGTTGAGAGCATTTGATTGAAGAGCTTTCAGTTTTATAATTTTGTATTGAAATGTTTATCAAAACCTTTGTAGCAAACTTGGTTTAATTAAGAGAACCAGATATTTTTACTCTATAGATTTATCAATTTGACATTCTCGTACTCCCTATTTAGGGGATGTCACTAATAATGATTTTGAATATAACAATAATTTGAATATGTGCATAGAATATAAATACCCATGTTTACGAAACCTAGGAATTTAGCGCAATACTTTGTGCTATCTGTGAAAGCAGCAATAAAACTTAAATGTGTCTTTTTATATAATTAAAACCTATTTAGGTGTAATATTGAAATAAGGATGAAATCTGACTGGATATATGTTGTTGCTAGATGTCCAAGTACATGTACTTGGACTTGGACTTTAGTACAGATTTTCATTTACATTTACTTTGTTTAAAATGTTACTTGTACTTGTACTTGGACCCGAACTACTTGAAATGTACCAAGTACAAACAAGTACATTATATTTAATCAAAGGTTGTATACTGTATATAATTTTAGTGAGCTTTGTGATGATACTATTGGGTAAATAAGTACATTGAGTGTCATGGTGTAATGCAATATAGGGTAAAGGTGCATAATGTAGTATTTTCTCAATTGGTAACATGCTATAGACACTGTCTAGACAGGGCCAGTACGTCTTTTAACATAACTTGACTGATTAATGTGTATATACGAAAACTATAAACTTTCGTGCTTTATGAATCTGACCTATATTTTTTTATAGCAGTACTTGTACTAAAGTACAACAATGTACTTGGACTTTAGTACATAGCATAGTGACTGTATTTGTACTTTAAAGATATCCACGTGCAGTCGTCTGTACTTGGACCCAACCCTGGTTGTTGCATAGCCTATAGGGAAGATTATTTGAAAGGAAAGGCTATTAGTACTAGACCTAGGAGATAAATGGTAGTTATGAAGGAATTTGCTCATTGAGCATACCTGGCAGGGAATTAGATGGCACCAAGCTAGTAACTGCGAAGTAGGTTGTGGGTTATGGGGCATTCAGGTATGGAGAAGGTATACCACGGTAGTTTGGGAAGTGATGTGATGTATTGAAGTAGATGAAAGGTGATTGGATAGTATAAAAATATTCTACAGTGTGTGTGAAAGTTACCAAATACAGGAATAAGAATCCTGACACCATTGTGATGGGGGGATGGGTGCCTCTGATAATGGTCGGCTCGTGGCCTAAAGGTTACGATGTCGATCCTGGCTTACAAGCTTCCTGGGGAGGTGTAGCGTTCTCTGTTAACCCTAACGAAACTGGTCTACAGCTACCTAGTTCTTGGGTATTTTATTTCTTTTAAATGTCACCATGATAGTTCATCTTGTTTACGTGGCTCTTTGGTACAGTGCTCGGCTCGTGACCTAAAGGTTGCGATTTCGATCCTGGCTCACGGCAGCTTCTTGTTGACCCTAGCAGAACTCTCTGGTCTATAGATGCCTTGTTCGGGGGGATTATTTAGTCACCTTGTTTATGGATGATTATTGAGTGAAGAACGGGTTGGTAATGTTGAAGGGAGAAAAGGATAAATAATACATAGTGGAATTTGAATGCCATACTGAACATAGAAAGATAACATTGCTGCTACTAGCTGTGAGAAGATTGATTAATAAATTATTCTGTTTGTGAGGGGAAAGCAAGGTTTTAGTCATGGTATAAAAGAAAGAAATGGTAATTGATTTTGCAGATCCATATAGAATAATAAGAGGCGTACAATATTGCTCCATCCTAAGGAAGTAGGAAAAGGCATATATAAGGAAGAAAATTAATGGGGTTGTGGTGTACATGGAAATCTACAAGGCAGTTAGGATGCAAAGTATAGTCCCAACCGTAATATAAGGAATCTAGGCACGTGGAAGAAAAGATAAATGTCCAATGATTCAAGCTATGGATATGCGTGTTTTGAAAGATGTCTTGTATACTACAGGAATGGATTAAAGAAGTAATGGAAGTATACTTAGAATATTTGGTACGTCAAGTAAGAGGGAGTGAAGTGTGATATGAAAGTGTTGAAACGTTAACCATTATATAGCCATTAGCCATTAGTTATTCCTCTATTCCCTTCCCTTCCACACGTCTATTTATTTCCTCTTTGCATCCTTTCATATATATTCCAATGTCAGCAGGACGGATTATTTCGCTACACCGCCACAGTTGGTGCCGGGAAAACATATCGTACTGCACTCAGTCAGTTAGTTGATTAATTAATTAGTTATTTAGTTACTTAAGAGTATTACCTAATTACTGTGTTTTTTAATATGGCAAAGGAATACATAAAAAATATCTAACACGTGTATTGATAATGTAGTTATCAATACACGTGTTAGATATGCCAGCAGGCCTGTTGTTGTTTGCTCTTCCTATGTTGTTTGCTCTTCCTATATTATTGGAGACAAGGAACTGCCTCGTGTAGGTCATCAACTGGCCTCCTGCAGTCTCCTCAATTCTTATGTTCTTATGTTCTTATTAGTATAAGGCTGCGATTAGTTGAGATTAAAGATATACTTAGAGATAGACTATTAATGAAATAATAACCTGAAACTTACCCCTTCGCTGTGAAGTTGAAGTGTGTTTTGCCATGAGAAGAGTCTCGGTGCAGGGACGAAAAAAGAGCCCCGTAATGGATTATCATGGTAGAGAGTTAACAGGAAATGTAACGAAATTCCAATAATCATCGTAACAGGTTAAGAAAGTGTGATGGAGAGTTGAGTGTCACAAAGAAAATTAGTTAACTAGAGTGTGTTATAAGCATGTGGAGAAAATTAAGGCAATGAGTTCATTTTTTTCCGTCCTCCAGTAAAAATATTAGGAAGGTCAGACGTGAAGTGTCGTGTAGCGTTTTGTAGGGGATTGTTAGCACCTGTTGGTATGGTCGAGTGTTAAATGGCTTGGAAGAACATTTAATGGAGTCATCAGCATGTGAATGAAAGGACAGCGAGTTCGTATGTTATGAATACTATGATTCAAC
>JAPQNM010000002.1:22942102-22947102 GCA_029783475.1 Metacarcinus magister | reverse complement strand
TGTGTGTGTGTGTGTGTGTGTGGTGTGTGTGTGTGTGTGTGTGGTGTGTGTGTGTGTGTGTGTGTGTGTGTGTGTGTGTGTGTGTGTGTGTGTGTGTGTGTGTGTGTGTGTGTGTGTGTGTGTGTGTGGTGTGTGTGTGTGTGTGTGTGTGTGTGTGTGTGGTGTGTGTGTGTGTGGTGTGTGTGTGTGTGTGTGTGTGTGTGTGTGTGTGTGTGTGTGTGTGTGTGTGTGTGTGTGTGTGTGTGTGTGTGTGTGTGTGTGTGTGTGTGTGTGTGTGTGTGTGGTGTGTGTGTGTGTGTGTGTGTGTGTGTGTGTGTGTGTGTGTGTGTGTGTGTGTGTGTGTGTGTGTGTGTGGTGTGTGTGTGTGTGTGTGTGTGGTGTGTGTGTGTGTGTGTGTGTGTGTGTGTGTGTGTGTGTGTGTGTGTGTGTGTGTGTGTGTGTGTGTGTGTGTGTGTGTGTGTGTGTGTGTGTGTGTGTGTGTGTGTGTGTGTGTGTGTGTGTGTGTGTGTGTGTGTGTGTGTGTGTGTGGTGTGTGTGTGTGTGTGTGTGTGTGTGTGTGTGTGTGTGTGTGTGTGTGTGTGTGTGTGTGTGTGTGTGTGTGTGTGTGTGTGTGTGTGTGGTGTGTGTGTGTGTGTGTGTGTGTGTGTGTGTGTGTGTGTGTGTGTGTGTGTGTGTGTGTGTGTGTGTGTGTGTGTGTGTGTGTGTGTGTGTGTGTGTGTGTGTGTGTGTGTGTGTGTGTGTGTGTGTGTGTGTGTGTGTGTGTGTGTGTGTGTGTGTGTGTGTGTGTGTGTGTGTGTGTGTGTGTGTGTGTGTGTGTGTGGTGTGTGTGTGTGTGTGTGTGTGTGTGTGTGTGTGTGTGTGTGTGTGTGTGTGTGTGTGTGTGTGTGTGTGTGTGGTGTGTGTGTGTGTGTGTGTGTGTGTGTGTGTGTGTGTGTGTGTGTGTGTGTGTGTGTGTGGTGTGTGTGTGTGTGTGTGTGTGTGTGTGTGTGTGTGTGTGTGTGTGTGTGTGTGTGTGTGTGTGTGGTGTGTGTGTGTGTGTGTGTGTGTGTGTGTGTGTGTGTGTGTGTGTGTGTGTGTGTGTGTGTGTGTGTGTGTGTGTGTGTGTGTGTGTGTGTGTGTGTGTGTGTGTGTGTGTGTGTGTGTGTGTGTGTGTGTGTGTGGTGTGTGTGTGTGTGTGTGTGTGTGTGTGTGTGTGTGTGTGTGTGTGTGTGTGTGTGTGTGTGTGTGTGTGTGTGTGTGTGTGTGTGTGTGTGTGTGTGTGTGTGTGTGTGTGTGTGTGTGTGTGTGTGTGTGTGTGTGTGTGTGTGTGTGTGTGTGTGTGTGTGTGTGTGTGTGTGTGTGTGTGTGTGTGTGTGTGTGTGTGTGTGTGTGTGTGTGTGTGTGTGTGTGTGTGTGTGTGTGTGTGTGTGTGTGTGTGTGTGTGTGTGTGTGGTGTGTGTGTGTGTGTGTGTGTGTGTGTGTGTGTGTGTGTGTGTGTGTGTGTGTGTGTGTGTGGTGTGTGTGTGTGTGTGTGTGTGTGTGTGTGTGTGTGTGTGTGTGTGTGTGTGTGTGTGTGTGTGTGTGTGTGTGTGTGTGTGTGTGTGTGTGTGTGTGTGTGTGTGTGGTGTGTGTGTGTGTGTGTGTGTGTGTGTGTGTGTGTGTGTGTGTGTGTGTGTGTGTGTGTGTGTGTGTGTGTGTGTGTGTGTGTGTGTGTGTGTGTGTGTGTTGTGTGTGTGTGTGTGTGTGTGTGTGTGTGTGTGTGTGTGTGTGTGTGTGTGTGTGTGTGTGTGTGTGTGTGTGTGTGTGTGTGTGTGTGTGTGTGTGTGTTGTGTGTGTGTGTGTGTGGTGTGTGTGTGTGTGTGTGTGTGTGTGTGTGTGTGTGTGTGTGTGTGTGTGTGTGTGTGTGTGTGTGTGTGTGTGTGTGTGTGTGTGTGTGTGTGTGTGTGTGTGTGTGTGTGTGTGTGTGTGTGTGTGGTGTGTGTGTGTGTGTGTGTGTGTGTGTGTGTGTGTGTGTGTGTGTGTGTGTGTGTGTGTGTGTGGTGTGTGTGTGTGTGTGTGTGTGTGTGTGTGTGTGTGTGGTGTGTGTGTGTGTGTGTGTGTGTGTGTGTGTGTGTGTGTGTGTGTGTGTGTGTGTGTGTGTGTGTGTGTGTGTGTGTGTGTGTGTGGTGTGTGTGTGTGTGTGTGTGTGTGTGTGTGTGTGTGTGTGTGTGGTGTGTGTGTGTGTGTGTGTGTGTGTGTGTGTGTGTGTGTGTGTGGTGTGTGTGTGTGTGTGTGTGTGTGTGTGTGTGAGAGAGAGAGAGAGAGAGAGAGAGAGAGAGAGAGAGAGAGAGAGAGAGAGAGAGAGAGAGAGAGAGAGAGAGAGAGAGAGAGAGAGAGAGAGAGAGAGAGTTGCTGGCATATATAATGATCATTATCATTGGCATTATCGAGTATCATTAATGTGATGAGTAAGAGAAAAAAGTCGACATCAAACAAATGGCAATGCAGTCACATTTTACATACCGGTAACTTTCAAGAGATAAACAAGGAAACAGCGTGATTGAATAAGATCATTAACATACATGCTGCTTGACGGGTGAACATAGCATGGCAAACATTCAAAAACCTTTCCAACATTCCATTTTTTTTTTTACCTGTTGACGACCAAAACTGACATGAAAAAACACGTAGTACATGTGAATGGACTTTCCCATGAGGTTGTTAGTTCCCACAACAAGGCACAGGAGTTCCCATGCACTCAGTCTAGGAAGCTAACATTTTACCATACTTAATTGCACACATTTCCGATAACTGCAACAACCACGATGCACCAAATTCACTCATAACGTCACTCTTCTTCGCCAAGTGTCAAGTCTGTCTCACTCACACGACGCCCATTTGTATGCGTGAAGCAAATCATGACAATACTTGTGGAGTGTAATCACAGCCTGATGAAAGAACCGCGCGACACTACCACAGATGAGAGAGAGAGAGAGAGAGAGAGAGAGAGAGAGAGAGAGAGAGAGAGAGAGAGAGAGAGAGAGAGAGAGAGAGAGAGAGAGAGAGAGAGAGAGGGAGAGAGGGGGAGAGGGGGAGAGAGAGAGAGAGAGAGAGAGAGAGAGAGAGAGAGAGAGAGAGAGAGAGAGAGAGAGAGAGAGAGAGAGAGAGAGAGAGAGAGAGAGAGAGAGAGAGATAGCTGAGGGTGTTAGGAAAGGAAGAGGAAGGAAAGAAGGAAGGAAGGAAGGAGGGAGGGAGAGTGGGAGGTAGGGGGAGAGAGAATAAAATGGAGATGAAAAGTGGAGGACACTTCTTTCTCTGACAGAAGATATTAACCTTTTTGATGATGATGATGATGATGATGATGATGATGATGACAGTAGGAGTACTAGTATTTATAATAGTAACAGTAATAGTATTTGTAATGATAGTAATTGTTTTTCTTATTATTGTTATTATTGTATGATAAAATGACAATGATAATATTAATGGTTATTATACTAGTGCTACTACTACTACTACTAATAATAATAATGATAATATTAATTATAATAATAATAATGATAATAATGATAATGATAATAATAATATTAATAGTATAATATTCACCATTATTACTATTATTATTACTATTATTATTATTATTATTTTTTTTTATTATTATCATTATCATTATCATTATTACTATTATTATTGTTATCAATTTACATAATTGTCATTGTTAATGTCATACCAACAGCAACAACAACAACAACAATAACAATAATTATAACAATGATGGTGTCACCTCCTTGGGGCTGTATCATGTTGTTTGCGCGGCAGCAGTCCCAGTCCTGTGCCCATGTGGAGTCCCGGGGCGGCGCGGGGGCGGGGGGTGGGGGGCGGTGGGATGGGGGCATTTGTTAGGCTGATGTAATTGACCGTCGGCGCCGTGAGGGAGGAGAGATTTATGTCAACCAATTTCTTCCCCTCCGACAGACTTTAGGGTTAAGGCTGGCGGTCCTGTTGGCCTCTTATAAAATACACACAAAGGACGAGAATATTTGATTTGGTGGGATTTATTGAGATATATTAGATTATTATGCACACACCCATAATATATATATATATATATATATATATATATATATATATATATATATATATATATATATATATATATATGTTGGATTTGTGTTCATGCTCTGTTATTTGTTGTTGTTGTTGTTATTGTTGTTATTGGATTTGCCTTCCAGCGTTGCCGTGTGTTTATGTGTGTATATATAACTGTGCCCGGAGGCGATACACTATTCAGCCCCACCACCTTACCCTGTTGTAATAATGATAATGAAATGATGGTAATGATGATGATGATGATGATAGTAATAATAATGACACTGATAACGATAATAATAATAATAATAATAATAATAATAATAATAATAATAATAAAAATAATAATAATAACAATAACAATAATAATAATAATAATAGTAGTAGTAGTAGTAGTAGTAGTATCAATATATTTGGCATGTAAAAAGTTTGGTTGTCGTATACTCTTTACACGAAGGTTACTTGATGTATCACACTAACAATAACTTTTTATTAGTATTCTTTTCTCTGTGTTTACAAACATTATCATTATCATTTCATGTGCTTTCTTTTCTTTGTCTAATTGATGTTGATTAATCCAATTGTTTCCATTCTTTTCTTTTTTTACCACAGAGAAAGAGAGGAGACTGGTGAAGGCTGAAGGGATTGGAATAGAGAGCAGCTGAGAGATGTGATGAGCAGAGGTCAGTGTTAGTACTGGTGGAGCAGTGGTTGGGGAGGGGAGCAGAGCAGGTGACAGAAAGATGCCTCAACACCTTTCTGTCGGTCACTTGGTCAGTACCCGATCCTTGCCCACCCCCACACACCTTTCCTGCCGTAGTGAGGGTCTGGCGAGGGTTGTAGGGGTATGCGTGGGGACGTGTGGGGGGCAGGTGTCGGAGGGGGGCAGCGGCGGAGGGTTGCTATTGATTGTGCTGGTGACTGCGGCATCCTACCAGCAGTGTGGAGAGAGG